>VZTV01040669.1:0-25703 GCA_013400875.1 Anhinga rufa | reverse complement strand
TGGCCTGCCTTTTGCCATTGACATATTTGAAAAAGCAGATGCCTTGGAGGCATCCTTTAGTTCCTTAAAGGATAACTCATTGGTGTCAGCACCCTGGCTGGGTGGCCTATGGTAGATATCTGCTTTATTTGTCTGTCCCTTAATCCTTATCCAGAATTCTATTATTTGTTAGCTGTTAGCTAACATTTGATAGCATCCAGATGCTAGATGTTAGCTATCATTTGATAGCATCCAGTATGCTATCATTTGTTAGCTGTTAATGGAATGAAGTTGCTTTTCCTTTTTCCTGACATCGTATATTTTACTGATAGGCAGGAGTTAAGTGGAGAAGTAATTCTGTGGTGGGTGTGGAGGGGGGTTTTTGTTGGGTTTTTGGGGGTTGGTTGGTTGGTTTTTTAAGCAGTCATGGAGTGGTGAACATTTGTGATAATTGCCTACAACTGCTCTTCCTCTAATTGCATAGCTCTTAACAAAAGGTGGAGCCAATGGCAACAAATTCTGACTGGTGTTGTTTGAAAGTAATTCATAGTAATTTATTGATAGGAATCGCGTATTGCTGTTTTCTGCTGTATCTCAGTGAACCCTACTTTGATCAAATCAACCTTTAAACATATTCTAAACAAAAAATTCAACCTCAGGCATATCACTTTTGTGAACTGACATTTGAAACATTTTCCTTGGGAAAAACTTTTTAAAATATTTCCATCTAACAGGTCAAACTTCAATGTGAGCTGTCAAAGTAGAAGTGGTGATAGCACTACATCAGGGTAACTTTGAGAAGAAAAGTCATATAATGTTATTGTTTCACAGTATCAGGTATGTCATAGCTGATGCCCTAGATAATCCTAGATTACGTGGGAGATTGACACGCAATAGTTGAGCTGGAGCCAGACAATCAGACACGCTAGGCTAGAAACGCAACACCCAGTGTACCGTAAGCCCTTCTATATCTAATTGTGTGCTTCTGAATACTTTTTAGAGGTGCCTGCTGATGTCTTAGTGAAGAACCTTTTGGATAAAGGAAGCCTAGATCTTGTTTTTGATTAGCTTCTGAATGTGGTGACAAAAAGATAAAAAATGATGCTCTTATTCTATAACATGGCCAAGTCGTGATGGTAATGTGGATTTGTGGTGATAGGGCTTATATAATTTTGGCCCAGAGAGATGCTGAATGTATTTGGGGCTGAAAGGCGTTTCCACCACACTCTGGTGCACCTTATGTAGCCATAGAAGCATCACATAGGCTGTGGGCCCTGCTTTTCTTTTCTTTTTTGAGGAACATCGAAAGATAAATTCAATCCATTTTGGGGAAAACATTTAACCTCAGTCCTTGGGCAGACAGTTGAGACAGGTTATTGTAATGGTTGGCGTTTATGGAATCTACTTGTCATGTATGCAAGTAGCTGCTTCTTTTAATAATGGGAACAAACTGCAGGGAAAGTACAGCATAAATGAACAGATGCTAGCCATTGCCACGGTTGACTCATAAAGTCTCTGATGTAAATGTAGATTTTAGTAGGCTGTTAGTGGTTGGCAATTTTTCGACATTGAAGAACCTGTTTCTTAAGAAGTAAAACATATAAAGGGTGATGAAATAAGGATTTTTAGAGGTTGTGGGGTTTTTCCTAAATACATTTGTTTCCTAGCATTTCTAGTATGTTTCTTGAAGACTACAGCTTGAAAGGGTAATGTATCCTGTATGCCTTAGTTAGACTAAGCATCTTAGATGTGGATAAAGAATGACTTGTAACTCGCTGTTGTGGATGCAAGTAGTGTGGAAGAGAGCCACACCAGTCATGCTCTCCTCTACAGCAGAGGAGAAACTGGCTTACTTGCAGGAGTGCTTGTCTTCAGAAATGTAGGTGGGTTTAGTCTGCAGGCAGCAGTGATATAGTCTCTGAACTCTATTTCAGAAATACTGAAGTAGAGAGACCATTTTTAATAAGGTGCACAGATGGCTTTTATTGTATTAGCACAATACCTCAATATGCTTTCAACCAACTATGTGTTGCCTACACTGCTTGCTAGTCAGCCTATGAAGATGCTGACAGATGGATAGTAAGGAAGAGCAGAACTTTACCACCTATTCAAGCTGCTGCTTACTAAAATATGTCTACCTTATCTCTTATTTCACAGAATTTTATATCCTTCTGAACTCATTTGTGAACTCCTCAATCCAGGATGCTTTTTTTCTAGTTTTACTATTGTGAGAAGAAAGTTTTACATGTAAGTAGTAGAACTGCATAAACAGCCTTAAAAAGAGAACAGGAGTTGATCCCAGGTTTCTTGTAATCTTTGGCTTTAACTGTTGACAATCTTTTATCTGTAGAGAATGTCCTGAAAGATAACTTGCTGTTGGTATACTATTGATGGGGAAACTTTCTGCCAATACAAATACTCAGTTTTTGTTATTACTCACAGTGTTACTGAAGCAAGTCTAGAATTATTAATAGTAATTATTATAACTCTACTTAAATGTCAAAAATAATTTTTATTTGCACAAGATACTGATTAAGTTCTCATGTGTTGTTCAAATCATATTGCAAGTACCTGAAATTCGTGGGTATAAATCATTATTTACAAAAGAGTCAAAAGACAGTAACTGTTAAAGATTAATCCAATGTGTAATGTTTTCTAATTTTTGCTGCTGCTTATGTTTTGTAATTTAAATAACCTCAAATAATAAACCTACCTTCTTTTGGCTGTGGTACACATGTAGAGGTTAATTTCTTTGGGGTCCCTAAGCAGCACTATAGTAATTTTGATAATACTATATTCTATTATTATAATTCTGTGAACAGGAGGAAGTTAATCAGAGACAATAATGCTGATTAACTTGGTCTGTTCCAATATTAAAGACTGTTAGACTCTTTGTCAATAGTCTCTCCAGTGTATCAGCCTCAGTGGTGAATTGGCGAGTTGCTCTGGCATCTGAGACACTTGCAAGTAAGCTGAGGAGTGACTGAAAAAAAAATTGGTCTCCCGTGCATGGTGCAGGACTGGCTAATCTCATTTGGATTCTTCCTGTTGTTCCTGTAAAAGCTAGGTTTTTTTGTTTCTAGAGTCTGTAAAAGTGTTTCATGATGTTGTACTTTATATTAGAGCAGATGTAGGTGTTAGAACTCTTCTGCCTCCAGGAACTCCAACAGTTTGTTTAGTTTTTGCTTGTCTGATGAAATGTTGACACACAGTTGGGGAACACTTTGCAGAGTTGTGTAGTCTGCTACGTACTTTGCATTCTGCTAGACTTCATTGAAAGGGTAGTGTGGCTTAGTATGCAAAGGGTAGTTGTCTTTTAGTTTGGACAAACTCATCCAGTTGCCTCTTAATTGCTTTTTTCAGTAGGTTTCTAAGCCTCCTGTGTGATACTTTAACTCTGGAACAATTAGAACAATATACTTGCTAATTGCTACCAATTGCTATTAAGATTTTTCCAGCCACTCCAGAGTTTCCAGCTCTTACACTTGAGCAGTGCTACCAGTCAAAAGCACAATAATTTGGGGTAAACCTTTTTTGAGGGTCTTTGCTGTAGTTGCTGTTCACTGTAGCTATTATAGAAATTTTCATTTTAGCTCTAATGCTACCAGAGTGGGTTTGATATGAAAAATCTATTTAAACTCTTAAGTCTGCATGGACCTTCTTGCACAATGTAGTAAAGCGCAGGGCAAAAGCAATGCTGTTAAGGGAGATCTGTGTGAAATTTGCTTCTTTTCATTGCTATGGAAGCCTTTTGTGACCTGGAAACTGTGGCTGTCCTTCAAAGCAGTTAAGAGGCCAGATAGGGTCAGAAGCTGCTTAGTAGGTTCTTGTCACAAACTCACTGTTTCCACCTATCCAGGAAGTGGAGTGAAGATAACTGGACAGTGCTTCTTGCAGCAGCTCTCCAGGTAAAGCAGTATAAGGCTGTAAGTACAGAGACAAATGAGATCACAGAGGGCCAAAGGACTTTCATCCCTTCAGTGTCATTGCCCACCTTTCATTTCCCAGTCATGCCCAGCAGATTCTATTATAAGGTGCTAAAAAACATCCAATAATCCAGCCGAGAGGATTCACTGATGTGGCTTTAATGGGGGCAGCACTGAGATCAGTGTACCAGCAAGAAGCTTATTTTAATGCCCTCTTCATTTTTCTGGACTGGGGAGTTGATGTAGCTGTTTACATGCTCTGCTCCATTAATGTGGTCTTTGTAATATAGTGTGGGCAGCTCTTTGCCTGGTCACCTATAACTAAGCTAATTTATGGGCAAGCAAAGGAGATTTCATTGGTTATTCACCCAGGGAAGCGCTGTGTGAAATTACCCCATGTTTCTTCAAGGATTTATCTCCATTCTGCCATTCTCCCTTTCCCAAACTAGAACAGTCTTGACACTTCCCTGCTGTCTTCTGTCTTCCTGAAGAGTTTATACGTACTGAATGAGTGTTGGAATAGACCTTCCAAAGGATGACCATCCAAGGATTGCTGGCATGGTGTGTAAATACACACGTAAATTCCAGAGGTCTATCTCCAACAGTTAAATTGGCAATATGTCATTACCAAGCAAACATTAAAATTGTTACAAATAAATATTTTATCCTTTTGGGAAGGAAGTGTCTAATATTTAAAGAGCTTCCCTTCCTTGACGTTTTCACCCCAAAATAACTTGGGCTTTTAACCTTCAAAGGTCTCTTTTTTTTTTTAGGTCAATTTTAGTGCTGGTGATAGTCCCTTTAAGCTTTGCACAAATGGAATTGTGTAACTAAGACACTTGTTTTTACACCTAATAAAGTATAACCAAAAAAAAAGTTTGATTAGAGTTTTGAAACTTATTTGTAGAGACTTCTGTAACATGGCACACTAAGAATATGTATTGATACATCATGTTAAGGGTTGTTTGGTGCTTTTTTAGGGTAACCTACATAAGGGATTTCTGGTTTTCCTCCTGTACGAAATTTTAAAACAAAACAAAAACAAAAAACCAAACAAACTCCCACATGCACAGCACAAGTATAGGATTGTTAAACTTCCTTCTCCCACCTTTATTACATGTTATGCAATAAAGTTATTTATGTAATAATTTCTGTTTAAAAAGGGAAACTGGGAGCTTGTAGAACTGCATTCCCTTTCCAGCTGAGCACCTAACCTGCTGAGTGGCCTTGGTTATCCCCCTCTCCCCTTCCCCAGGAGCTTTTCTCCTGCGACTTTCATTCCTTCAGCTGTAGGAAAGGGGTAGTACTTTATCTGTACTATATATTGCTTTTATTTCTAATTGCTTTGGGATTCTTACATTCATTCTCATTTTCTCTTGAATTTGAGAGATACATTTTTGTTGTACCTATTTTCTCAGAACTCCTATTACAGCTGTGACTTGAGGCTATTAAATTTCTTACATTTAATAGTAGTTACATAGCATTCGCTGACTGTGTTTCAAAGGCATTGAGAAATAGCTCTTCTCCAGTACCACCATAAATGCTTCACTTAATTATCTTTTCATCAGTGTTTTACCTTCTGGACTATCCCTTGAACTGATCAAGGTGGGCAGCTACAACCCCAAGCTAGCAGTTATGATACTAATTACATCTTGTACCCTGTCTCTTTCTGACAGTTGAGTACTATTCTTTACCTGGGTTTTTCTGCTTGTTTCTCCATTTCTAATGGTATGGTGGTTTTTCAGAACCTCTCCATTTCTTCCCACAGCAGTCAGGAGGCCCAGAAGTGGTTCCCATCCATTGTGTGGGATAAGTCTTCTTATGGAAACAGAGACTAACCTCTCAAAACCAAGAACTTCCATTTCCTAACAGTACAGGGTGTTTGGGTATGTGTGGGTTCTGTTTGTTTGTTTGTTGGTTTTGTGGGTGTCTCTCTGTTGGTTTTTTTTTTTTTTTTTTTGTCTGGTGGTTTTTTTAGGGCATTGTACCACTGGTTTAGCTCAAACCAGCCTTCTTTTTTCCCCAAAAAAGATGCAATTGGCACCAAAGGTGTATTGTTACAAGGTATCATGGAGAGAGGAATTGATATCTGATTATGAAGCTTGGGATTTATTCAGAGTCCTTGAGGACTGGATACTGGCTCAGTTTGCAGTTGAATGTGCTGCTTTTTATCAGAGAAGTCTCATGAGAATTCTAGGGATGGGGAGGCTGACAGGTAAATGAACTTTGCAGGATGAACTGCTGAAGAGCTCTCAAAAAGCAAATGTGGGAGTTCTATGGAGAGTTGTGTAAAGCCCAGAGATTTGTATTGCTCAGGCTCTTCAACTCTGTTGACTCATGAGGCAGTGCATGTAATGAAGCACCAGCTATGAAGAACTCTTGTGTCCAAATGTGTAAATATGAAGCAGCTCCCTTTGCTTAAATATTTTTTTCCCTTTTTTTTGTTACTAGTGCCTCTCTTTCAGAGATATCTCCTTCTGCTAGTAATTTTATTTGGGAAGTGAGACAATTGCCTTCAAGTCCTGAAAGGAATGCTGTCATGTGAGTGTCAAAAACATTAAGTTTGAGTTTCCATTATAGTGTGGCTGTCCTTTTGGATTTGGAGATCCGCATGAAAATGTACTGTTGCAGTGTGGGGTAGTAGTAATTCCTTTTTATAGTTTTCTTGAGCATTTTAGCATCTGCAGTACAATATTGCAGCCCATTCTGGATGCAGTTCTATACCAGTTAGATGATAAACTGAAAGACCTAGAAAAACCAGTGTTGAACAGTGTCTGGAAAGATCGGTATAAAAGAGAAGACCAGAAGAGCTTTACTGGAAATCTTAAATTTATTAGAGGATATGGGGAAATGTTTAAAAGACACAGGTATGTGGGTATTAGTGGAGCATGTACTCTGGACTACTTAACTAGATAGCTGTTGCATGGATGTTTGCGATTGTTGACTGGACTCAATTACCTGTGCATTCCCTTCCAGGGGGCCTCCTTGTCCAGTGTTGCTCGGAGTGAAATCTGTCACATAATTGCTACCCCAAGTGTGGCAGAATGCCACAAGAGATGTCCTCAACATTAAGAGCAGAGTGTGGAGAATCTAGTGGTGTAAATGTGGTAAGGGGATGACAGTGTATGATAAAAGAGATTAGAGCGAGCATCAGGCAGCTTTTTTTTTTTTCTTTTGTTTTCCTGCAAGTGATGGAATCGCACTGTTTTATTTCTTCTTGAGTTAGATTTGGCAGAACCCAAGAGAGAAGGTTTTGTTCTCTCTAATCTTGCCACAAGGTGGTCAGAGTGACTGGGAAATTATCTCCTTATCAAATTTTGCAAAAGTTGAAGTTGGGGTAAAAGATTGTTTCTGTCTGTCTAGGAGGAGTGGATAAACTTAACCCAGTATTTTCCCATCTACATGGGGAGCTTGTAAATGGCTTTTACTGTGTTAGATTTGTGTTACCTTACAGGATACCATTACCTTGTCTTGCAGGGAAGACTGCCTGCTAGAGTCATCCTCCCTCCCCTGCCTTCTGCCATAGGCAGAAAGTACTTAAATATCAGTCTTGATGCCAGAAGCCCTGGTTTGGTGGAAAGAAAAACACTTTTGTAAAATCCTTCCTTAAGCTGGCCAAATCAAATGTTTTTGAAGAAAGTTTTACAGAGATATAATGCTGTTCCATCTATTCCTAAACTGTACCTATGCAGAGCAAGAAAGTTGCTGGTAAGGCTATGAAGCAGACGTTGATTAGCTGTGGAGATTTGTGTACCTCAGTGTTGTTGATCTGGTGGTTTTTCACAGAATCACAGAATGGCAGGGGTTGGAAGGGACCTCTGGAGACCATCTTGTCCAACCCCCCTGCGTGAGCAGGCACACCTAGAGCAGGGGGCACAGGACCGCGTCCAGGCGGGGTGTGAATGTCTCCAGGGAAGGAGACTCCACAGCCTCTCTGGGCAGCCTGTGCCACCGCTCTGGCACCCGCACAAGAAAGAAGTTTTTCCTCATATTTAAGTGGAACTTCCTGTGTTCCAACTTGTGCCCATTGCCCCTTGTCCTGTCATTGGGCAGCACTGAAAAGAGTCCAGTCCCATCCTCCTNAGAGGGGCAGGATGACCTCCCTCGCCCTGCTGGCCACACTCCTTTTAATGCACCCCAGGATACCATTGGCCTTCTTGGCCCCGAGGGCACAGTGCTGGCTCAGGGTCACTTGCTGTCCACCAGCGCTCCAAGGTCCTTCTCAGCGGAGCCGCTTTCCAGCAGGTCAGCCCCCAACCTGTACTGGTGCCTGGGGTTGTTCCTCCCCAGGGGCAGGACCTTGCACTTGCTTTTGTTGAATTTCATGAGATTCCCCTCGGCCCAGCTCTCCAGCCTGTCCAGGTCCCGTTGGATGGCAGCACAGCCTTCTGGCATATCAGCCACTCCTCCAGCTTGGTATCATCAGCAAACTTGCTGAGGCTACACTCCATCCCTTCATCCAGGTTATTGATGTAGTCTTTTTTGTTTGTTTGCCATTTTAGAATATTCTTCTCCAGATTTTCTAACGAAGATACTTTGGAGAAAACTGTTCTTCACCAAAAGTTAATGGTAAAACTTGCAGACCAGATTAATTTACTGTAGCACCTGTGGACTTCAGGATTTCTTCTCGCATTTTCTCCTCATCTCTTCCCTTCTCTTCCCAAAACCCATTCATTTTGGGTCAGCACTTTCTTTTTTTTCTAAGTTAGCCTTGTAAATTACACTAGTTCTATTATGAAATCACTTCCAGAATTACAAACTACGTATGTAGGTATGTATTTTACTATTGTGCAGTCACACGTAGAGTAGAATTTACTTGCAGTTATCTGTGTGATCCTCAGTTAAGTCACTCATGTCAGCTTAAAGACAACTGTTTAAAAAAACAAAAAGGACTGGAAAGAGATATTTAAATCTTTCAAATGTAATTGTCCATCAAGGTTATGGTCAGAATGCCAAGGTTAAAACCCTACCTTTTACAGGAACACTTTTATTGCAATCAAGTTTTGCTTCAAGTCCTCTTGGTGGATGATGGTATATGCAGGTGAAGATGCTTTAGAGGCTGCTAAAAGAAAGCCTTCTTAGCATCTCAGAATGCAAGATCTTAGCTGATGTGATAACTTAAAATGGCCTGATTTTTCAGGAAGCAGAGAGCACTTTTCTAATATCTGTTGTATTTCAAGGGAGCACCAGCATTGCATTTCAATTAATTTGAACCTAGTTCTACCTTCAGTTTTGTCATTTTGAGACTTTAAGGAAGACTGTATAACGTGCTGTAGTTGAGCATTAGTTTACCCCACAGTAAACCAGGTATGTTTGCATTTTGTTATTGCTTTTATAAGATGTAAAGAATTCCTTTATGAGAGAATCATCTTGAGTGCAAAGTGGTTGGGAGTGCATTGTCCCAAACAGGGCAGTGTTCAGCAGGACCAGGTGGCAGCACTGGTTTAGTACCTGACAAACCAGGAGAAAGGATGGAGGCTCTTTCCACCTTAAATATCAATACTGTTTTGATGATAGATTTTTATTTGTCATCTTTTAGAGAAACTAAACAGTGTGAAGTTGTACAAGGGGAATAGTTACTATCAATCAGCTTCCTGGCACTGCCAAAGTGTTTGCCTGACTTAAAAGCTCTGAATGCTGAACAGTCTTCTGAATTAAAACATGCTTATTTGTTAAATTTCAAACACCATGATACTGTAACTCCTCTTCAGTAATGTGGTAGGAGTTCATTTAATTTCAGTGTGATTATTGTTAGTTTTATGTTAATTTTGTAGTGGTCCCACAGCATGACTTATTATTTATTTTTGTCTCCTAAAGTGCACTCCAATTTACATTGTCATTATTTTAGCTCTACGTATAATAACGCAATACTCTAAAGGAAGCCTCTGAATGCTTTGTCTTAATGCAGTATTTACCAGTGAAGTAAATTAAGCAAGCAAGCATGTCTGTTCTTCATAATTTATTTAATCTATGTCGTGATGGGTCCTTTCTGGAGTTTCATTTCAATATGGTTTCTATGTGCCAAAAATAAAAATTTAAAAAAAAAAAAAAGTGGATTCCAACAAATTTGTTGCTATTTTGTCACGATCATTTTTATTGCATAGATCTTTGTGGCCCAAGAAATCAGCACATCTACCTTTCCACTGGAGAAACCAGTAGAATCTGCAGTGGATATCAGTAACAGGTCAGATAAGGACTTCTGGGCAAGATACTTCCTGCTTGCTTCTCTGGGGCATTGCTCTATAGTGACAGGAGTTGCTGTGTCAGTTCATCATCTTTACAAGAGAGTTAATGAGCCAAATTTAATCCTGGATGCAACTCCACTGAAATTACTTAGAGCTTGATTCCAACTCCAATGTGGTATTTCCACTTATCCCTGCTGTGAAGAGGCATGCCGCATTTCAGGAGGGTTCAGTAAAATGACTTCCGTTCTGCATATGGAGTGCAGAAGATGGATTCGTGACTGGAGAGTGTGGAGAAAAAGTTGTGCATGCTTATTTGCATGTTTTGTGAACGGGAGGCTAGTATTTGAATCCAAGAGCTGACTGAACTTTCAGCTGTGCTTTGTGGAGCTGCCTAGAAATGCCCAGGATGCTGCTTGCTATCCTCTTCTTTATTGTTCTGCACTCTGAAACATTATTTTAATTTTCTTCTGAAGAAGAGCAGGAGGTTGCTTACAAATGCTTGCAATGCAGTATGAAGGCCTGTAGTTCATTGTTCTTCCTCAGCTTTGTGCTTTAAAAAAGCCGTTTCCTACCTCTGTGGTCTTTTCCTCTTCAAATATCATGTTTGGACTATGTATCTACCAAATAATTTATTTTTAGTTATTCCTTCAGCTTCTTTATTCCCAAGGGTCTTTTGAAATGATAGAGTCTTTCTTTCCTGTCACCTATTTTATATCTGTCTTTCTACCTCAAAGCCTATCCTTATTGCTTCCTACAGTGATTGTTCTTGCTGTGGGCATGCTCTCCTCTATTCTACTTTAATATGTAATTCTACACCTCTTTCTTTTTGGGTATATCTTCTCATCTTTTACCTGCCTTTGTTTCCAGCTTCTCATCTGTCTTCCAGATTATTTGTACTTTTAAAAATTATTTAAATTACTTTTAAATTATTATTTAAAAAATAGCATATGATTCTCTGGTACTGGGAGGTGTGCTTACCAGGCCATGCAGTATAGGCAGAACTAGTAGTGCTAGTTCTTCCAAGAGACAAGGTAAGGGAATAGTGAATAATTTAGCTTGTAAGGGACATCCTGAGCCATTCAGTCTGGAATGTTACGCAGAGTAGGTTTGATTAGGTCAGTTTGCAGGGCCTTGTTCAGTGAAGCTATAACTATTACTAAAAATCTTGCTGAACTTGGGATTTCCACCCTTATGTCATCATAAACCTATCTGACACCTTAAAAACATAGGCAAAACTTGTCTCTCTTGACAACCTTACTGTTGGACACTATGGTGTTGGAGATCAAGTGCTACGTGCAGGGAACTTTGCAAGAAGTGGCAGAGCCTTGCAAGCAGAATCCTCCACAGCATTTGGATAATTACCTGTGGCATTGGAAATAAGCAGCTGAGAGAACATGCCTTGCAGCTTCAGTAAAATGAATGCAATTTTGCTATCTCATGAAGAACTCATCACATTTATACAAGTTATGTAAGTACTTTGCTATTACTATTGAAAAAAAAAATCTAATCAAAGCAGAACATAATAGTAAAGTGAAAGATTAAATTAAGAGAATTGGATGCAAACATCATGTGAAAATGATGGAAATATGCTGGGAGCTGTCCAGGAGGATATCCTGAAATGGGGCTGGCAGTCACAGGCAATACCAGAACCAAGCCTTCTGGAAGCTCTGTGCTTTGGCTGCTCTGTGAGGAAGTCTAAGGTAATAGCGCACATTACTGCTCTCATGTTTTTTCGAATTAAACAGCGTAGGCATGCTTTGCTTTTCTAAAATCATGCAACATTGTTAGGGCATACATGCCAAAACTCTGAGAAGGTATTACATAGAGATGCAGACATCAGAAGAAAAGGGCCTGAAAGAAAAGAAAAATTAAAAGGTTGAGCTTTGGTTATTTTTCTCAGAAAAGGTACATGTTTCAGCCCTTTTTAGATCTGTAAGTCAGAAGCTTATCAAAACAGTCACTGAAACCATAAGTGAGGGAAAAATATTACTTTTGGTACTTTTTGTGCCTTGTTTATTATGAATGTTGTGAGTGAATTGTGAATTCTGGTGAGAGTAGACAGTTTCAGTCATTTCTTTGCAACTCTTCCTCTGTGTAGGCACTCATGGAATGACTGCTTGACTTGTCCAAACTGCAAGCATTTTTCTTTATTAGTGATTTTATCAATGTATTGTTTAGGGATGTAATAAGTACATTTAGTTAATGTGAACTTTGCGCAATACTGCCTGACCATATGCCTTGGTTTTACCAGACTTATTTGCTATACCTGAATGAATTTCTTAAGATAAAACTAATTTTATGCAAAGCATCAAAATCACGTCAGTTTAGTATATGAGTCCTGACTGTACTCTTTGGGTTTTACCTAAACCTTGACTTTTGTGTTGGTATAGTGGGCAGAAGAGGCTTTCATTACTGTGTCCTGACAAAATGAGGTGCTGAGCAAAGGGGATTTGCTTGAATTGTAGCAAGTTGGGCAGGCTGGCTGAAGAAAAGCCACTTGCTTAATGGATCAAGTTGGCTGTTCTAAACTGTTTCTTCAGCTTGCAGTTTATCGGTTCCTCCTGGCTATCCGCATAGTGACAAAAATAAATTGCCAATGTTTGGTCAAAAAGTTGAAGCCTTTCTCTTTGCTCTGGGTCGCTTCAGCTGTAACTCAAACCAGTGGCACCTCCAGATTGCAGAACTGCAGCATGAACTTCATAGTGATACCTATCTCCCATTTACTTTCAAAGTGTATTTGAGTGTGTAATCCTGAAACATCTGCAGGTGTTAGATCCTGGCTCTTTAAGATTGTATCTCTTCCTTTAGGACATTGTGGCAGCTGATCACAGTGGAGGTGCCTGAGATTATACCTCTGGGCTTGAACGGAAGGGATCTAGGGTCACAGGATCTTCTTAGCAATTGGGGTTTCATTTTGTTTTCTTTCTCCTTGTTACACCATCAGTTTCTGAGCTCTTTTGATTAGCAGATCTCTCTTGCGTAACCTTTGCATGCAAGCTTTCTTCTGGTGGAGATGAAAGGCATTGGGCAGGATAGCAGAAGGCTTTTAATTTTCTAACTGATTGGGAAGTTTAAATACAAGTTTATATTGTACATAGGGTTTTTTTCCTCCTGAATTTTTAAATTGTTCATGTATACAAGATATTAGGTCCATGTTCACTGCTGAGCCACTCCTTGTAATTTTTGTCAGGAAGAGCTTCCATTGTCTAGAGGGGCTGATGCAAGTCTGGCTGTCTGACCAGAGCTCTAGTTAATGCGTGAAGAATGCTTAATGAGAAGAACTGGAAACTGGGGAGCATCAGTATGTTGAGTCATATTTGGCACCAACTCACTTCTGTTGCTTTTAGAGTAGGCTGTTCTTGTGATTATTTTCATATGAACTTTTTCCTGGATGTTGCTAGGGTCCCTAGCTAATTTACTCCTTCCTGATGAGATTGGCACTCATGGATCACAAAGATACTATAGCTGGGATTAATTTAGTTCCAGCAATATGCAAGCTGAGAACAAACTGGCTCTTCCAGATCTACATGGCCTCCTCAGATTGCAAGTATGTACTGAACTTAATTAGCACCACTGCAAGTAGTTCCCTTCCTGGTCATGCTTACTTAGCATGGTAAAACTTATGATTCCTCCTGTATATTGCAGGGAGAGTCAGATAACTCCTAGAAATGAAAGTGACACAGAGGCAATGTGAGAAATCATTTTGGAACCACAGATAGCTCCCTGTTTTATCCATTGACTGTCAGGGATTAGAGGAGCAGTTGAGAAAGAACTAATTAGGTCAATCAACTCTGAAGAATGCACTAGAACCTCCCAACATATTTATAAGTTATTTCTTTGCCGTGATAGTTTTAATGACTCCTAACCATACCTTGACGTTACCAGCCATCATTTGTGGGGAAAAGTAACACTGATGGCACTAGAGAAATAAACCACTCGTGCTCAGAGTGATAAACAGCCATTTACTTTTGCTAAACACCCGTTACAGAGATTTTGCAAGAAGTCTCTAAATATTACTATAATGTAGGAAAAAAACTATTAATATCAGATATCTAGAGAAATGAGTGTAGGGACTTCAGACTCTTCTACCTCTCTTCTGTAATGCTTCTGTAAGAAAAGACAAATGCCTCTGATTTTAGTCTATGGCTGTTTAAGTATAAAGTTCTTTGAGGTCACTTCTCCTTAGATCTGTTATATATCTGTAGTGACAGGATAGTGTAAGGCGTCAGCTGGAACTAACTCTGTGTGATTGTTGAGTTTTGCAAGTTTGAATACATTTTGAATGTTCCCAAGGGCTTATGCAGTCTATCTGAAATGTTGAGGTTTTCCTTCTGAGCCTTTAGAACTACTTTTATTATTATTATTATTTGATGCATTGAATTCTTTTGAGAGGACAGGTTACCGGAGAAAGTAGGGAGAAAATTCTGAAAGAATTTTGAAATTACAGTTTTTGACAGTTTCTGATAATTGTTAAATTGGAAGATAATTGATCATGTTTAATGTCCTTCCACTGGTATACCCAGTCTATAGTTAGGGTGCCATTTAAGCTGTCCAAGTGGCTAACATCCAATTGATTCATATTCTGTGTAGGGTTGGCTCAGTGTCATTGGACATGAAAGTACCAGTTAAAAGGAAAGGTTCTTATCCCTATAATATTTCCAGGGTATTTTGTCCTAGTTATTGTCTGCATTTCTTTCCAAGAAATTCTTAAACTGTTTTTGCATGTTAAGACTCCCTATGATTAAGTCATAGATATATAGATTGTTATAAATGCATATATTGCTCCCAAATATTTCCATTTTTTTAAAGGTTTATAATGGAATTAAAGCCTCTCAGAGCCTTGCCAAGCTGTAATAATTTGATGAGATGCTTTACCACTTGGGTCCCTGTCATTTATGAATGAGAAACTGCATGGTGGAACTGTTTGCTACATTCTGTCCAGTTGTGGTTCTGCTGCACAGCCAGTGTGTTGACTGTATGGACATAAGATAAACACAGAAGGAGTGCGTGGTAGAGAAACTTCAGGATCGGCACACTGGAGAGTTAACCTTCCTTTTGCTTTACATCTCCCCACCGTGCCTTCCCATGCACATGCACATACTTCCTTTGCTTCAGAGTGGTGACTAGCTGAAACCTTCTTTGTATTAATGAAAGACAGACTGAACCCAGCCTTATGTTAAAATTTCACCCAAATAGTGATGAAAAATGGTGCTAGACCTATTCAGAGAGTTAGTTTTAGCTGTACTTCTTGTCCTCATGAAACTGGATGTTAACTGAATATATAAGGTACAGGCATAGGCAGGGGCTCTGGGCTAAAGCCAGAGGAGTGATTGTGTAGCATTCGTGTCAATCCTGCAGCCAGAAAAATTTGTCTTTCCTTGAGTGCATGTAAACTCTGGGTATAACAAAATAAATGTCTCCTATACTAGCTTGGTCACATACACAAATCATGTCATGTTAATTAAGGGGGTTGACACTGTCAGGAAGGAAGCTGGAAACTGGCGCAAACAAAGCCTTGGTAAGGAGGTTTAGGCATTTCCCTGCAGAGTCTTGCAATTTGACTTTATAAGTAGTTCCCAGTATTTGCTCGGGGTGAGAGGACTACAGGAGAAATGTGTCCTCATGCTTTCCTTTTCAGAGGAAATCTGTCAAGTCAGGTGCATAGGAGATACAGCCTGTTTCTCTCTGTATGTTGGCTTACAGAGAAATGGAAGTGTCCAGGCTTCCTCCTGCTGAGGGGCCCTGGGGATTGCAGTATTCATGTTTAATAACTGACTGGGGAGGGCTTGAGCTGAATCACTGCTGTGATGACAGGCATCTGGAGAGAATGTGGGTGACTTAGTATGATTACTTGTTCAGGGGAAACTTGATTTCCTCCATGTTACCCCGTGGTATGGTGCCAGCAATTGGGCTGTAGCAGCCATCTCTGCAGTGAACACAAGCGAGGAGTGTAGGAAGCATTTTTGACAAATGTCTCGGTATGATGACCAAAAGAATCAGGGTCAGTTTGGTATGGGCAAGCTCTCCTTCTCTATTGACGTTTATATGTAAAATCCACCTGTTTCTTTAGGGATCATTCTGTAAGAGATTATACTTATTTAATTATTATAAACATCCATACCATTTTAAGAATACATTCCAAAAGAATAACTTTGAAAAGGTGTCCATCTTTACTGTGTTGCAGAATGTTGCTGGTCATTGTACAGCAGAGCTGCTGGTCAGCTGAAGCTCGTAGACCTGAACTTAATCAGGACCAGTCTTCCTGGGTGACCATACAGACTTGAGCTTGGTGGTTTTGATGTCTGATGCTAAGAATATTTTTATGTACGTTGTTCAGTGGATTAGCTAAATAAATATTGGTAAATAGGGGCACAGGTCCATAGGTTTTCCCTGAAGTAGTTAATTTTATATGCATTTTCTCAGAATACAGGTTTTTCTCACAAATATTTTGTATTTTTTCAGCAGTAGCACTGCTGAAAGCAGCTGCCAAGTAGAACTAGATTAAATGTTTTCATCTGAAGAGTTTATTAGCTGAAAAGTGCAGATTTATGTTGACTGCATCTATTTGTGAATTTAGTTTGAACTTGGCAAGTGTTTATGGAAAAGGAAATGGCAAGCATAAAAATATTATGACATTTAATATTAAAATATTTTGACTTCATTTTTAACAATGTTTCAGTGTTTCATTTATTTTAAAATGAACCCTTTCTCAGGCAGTGAAAATGAAAACTTCTGGTTACCAGTGAAACAAAATGTTTTCATAGAACAGTTTAGGTAGGAAAGGGGTCTCTGGAGATCTGCAATTCAACTTGCTGCTCAAAACAGGGCCAGCTTTTTCAAATTTTTCAAATTTTACATTTTTTTGGTCACTTCAGACCTCCTTCTACAACTGCAGTCTTTCAAAGGTAGTTGAAGGTGTTCTTGCATCGGCAGTGGCTGGCTCCCTCAGTACATTTGGATGCAGCCTTTGTGGTCCCATGAATTTATATATGTCAGAAACTTCAGAGGCCTGAGGGCAGACCTTGCCGCAAAGAAGGCATTGACTGAGTACTTCAGCCCTTTTCAGCTTTGAATTTAAAAAAACTCCCTGCAGAACTGTTTCTGGGTTGTTTTTTGGGGAGTAATTTTTGGTCCAAAGAACAAGGACACTTTCAGATTGGACTGAAGTGATTTTCTTTTCCTTTCTCTGTTTCTAATTTTTCACCAAACCAAAAAAGCCTCCTGTTCTTGTATTCCTCAGATGCCAAATATGATCCGTGCTGTGGCAGCACCTCTGTGGTCCAACTCTTGTTCTGCACACGTGTGTTTGCATATAATATCAATATTCATCTTAATGTCATAATCTGATATAGGTGGTGTTATATTCTGTCAGCTAGCATTATTCAGCAGGTAGTCAGATGTGGCTTACAGAAGAAGAAACTCACAGAAAAGGTGTATTTTCACATTCCATTTGTTTATATGCTGAAGGGGTATTTCTTTGTGTTGGTGAGAGAACAGATGTTTTATGCATCATTTCTGACTATGTGGCTATTGCTTAGTTGACTATAAATATAAAAGACTAAATTTGCTGATCCAGATGGTTGTCCTAGATTGGTGTTCTGATACAAATAGTCTTTTTATTCTTTGCATGAAACCATGTGCCCGCATTTGACGCATCATTAAAAGTCAGCACTGGTATAAGGCTAGAAGCTGTTTTGCTTTGTGTTGCTAGTGATGTTGAATGAGAGATTGGAAATCTTTAATTCCAACTCATCACGGTAGTATTTGGTACTTCTTTTACTCTCTACCTGCTTGAAATTACCACAGTGACGTTAAGCGCTATTAGAAGTGACCCAGCGGCCTGCGGGCTGGTACAGCTGCCTTGGCTGATAGGTGGAGCTTCATTTGCCTGTTTGATATCGAGCATGCTCTGCGTTACACGGAGGCTTAGCAGCTTCAAAACTGGACTTGGGNCCTGCAGAGGGGCCTGCGGGGCGGGGGCGCGCGGCGGCGTCAGGGGCACGCCCCTGGCCTGGGGCCGGTGGCGGCGGCCTGAAGGGCTGCGGAGGAGCTGCCCTCTCGGCGTCGTCCCTCCCCTAACCCTTCCCCTCCCGTCCCTTTCCCCCTTCCCCTTCCCCTCCNTTATGCATCATTTCTGACTATGTGGCTATTGCTTAGTTGACTATAAATATAAAAGACTAAATTTGCTGATCCAGATGGTTGTCCTAGATTGGTGTTCTGATACAAATAGTCTTTTTATTCTTCTTTGCATGAAACCATGTGCCCGCATTTGACGCATCATTAAAAGTCAGCACTGGTATAAGGCTAGAAGCTGTTTTGCTTTGTGTTGCTAGTGATGTTGAATGAGAGATTGGAAATCTTTAATTCCAACTCATCACGGTAGTATTTGGTACTTCTTTTACTCTCTACCTGCTTGAAATTACCACAGTGACGTTAAGCGCTATTAGAAGTGACCCAGCGGCCTGCGGGCTGGTACAGCTGCCTTGGCTGATAGGTGGAGCTTCATTTGCCTGTTTGATATCGAGCATGCTCTGCGTTACACGGAGGCTTAGCAGCTTCAAAACTGGACTTGGGAGCGAATGAAAGACACTTCGCTCCCTGTATAGCTGGAGATGAAATACAGCGGCGCTGTGTCATTCATTGTGCGCCCTCCCGCGCCACTTCCCGGAGCGCGGCGCTCCGCGGCTCCCGCTCGCCCCGCGGCCTTGGCGCANCTTTCCCCCTTCCCCTTCCCCTCCGGTGCGGGCCGGACGGGGGCAGGGCCGGTGTCGGTCAGCGCCGCCCGCTGGGCCGCGCGGGGCTCGGCTCGGCTGTGTGGCCCGTGAGGAGGGCGCGGAGAAGCGGCCGTTCGGACGGGCTGTGCTCCAGAGCCGCCGGCTCTTCTCCCCTTCTTCCGTGCTGAACGTCCCTGCAGCCACTCGGTGACAAACGCCAGGCTGGCCACTGGGGAGGAATTCTTGGCTCCTCCTCGGGCTGCTGGTTGGAAACGCCACAAACAAGTGAGAGGGGGTAGTTCAGGCACCCGTATCTAAAGCATTTGTTACTAATACTGATAAAAACCCAAAAAACCAAAAGCCCCAAACCTGGCCTGTAGTCCTGCAGAGTATTACACAGTGTTTTATTTTAGAAGACCCTAGTGAGGGCACACTACTCTGACACCTGCAGGTGAAAGTGTTTATTTCTATAAAAACCTGACTCTTGAAGAACCAGTGCTTTGAAGATTTGGGAACAGGAGCCTTTTGAAGTCTAATCCTCATTCTCCAGGCTTGGCTGTTGCCTTGAATAATAAGTCAAATCCTTATTTCCCCACATAATTAATGTTCTCAGGGGTGCAATGAGCTAAGTGATGGCATTCATTTTTCCTGACTGACTCTGCAGTTGGATTGCAAATCTTTAATGAATCATCCTAGGGTGCCTTACCCTTTTTCATTTAAAAACAAAACAAAAACCCCCACCTCCCAACCAGAAATCCTCTGTGAGATGAGTGCTTATTGCCTTTGAAATCAAGGGGATGATGTAGAGCATAAGACTCTTGCCCTGAATAGTAGTCTTGATCATCTGCGCCATGGCCCATGTTAGCCCTCTGGTGCTATGTCTTGGGAATCCATTTTCCTCAACTAATTGACATTTGGGACTTGATGAGTTCGTCTAGCTACTGTGGTGTTTATTTTGTGCTGGTTCTAGAATCTATAGATACACATTTTAAAGAGAATCTGTAAATATTCTCCTGCTGTGATAGTTTTTAAGTAATACATTTAGTGATGGCATGGACTGTGTAAATGTTAGTGGTGTTACAGCATTTGTTCAGCATAGGAACTGAATGCTTTCCAAACATGCATGGATTAATTCTCACAGTGCTCTTGTGAACAATAGAAATGAGAGAAAAATTGATTTGCTCAACACTGCAGCACACCAGCTGTTCACTGGCTTGAAATAAATATAACGTGGGGAAAGGTACATGGGAAGTGAGGTGTGTATGATCTACATATCTGTAAGAAGCGCTTCCTCTGCTAACAGACAGAGAAGGAAATACAGAGGCTGTGGGAGTTTTTTGTTGTGGTGTTTGTTTTTGTTTTTTTTTGTGTGCCTTCTAAAAGGCAACACAGAAGCAACGTTTTTCTCAGAGCAAAAGGATGTCTTTCCAAACTTGCGATGAAAAAAAGTATGATTGTCAACAAAGTATGCTTTCAACAGGAAATGAAATTGCTAGAGAGATGTTTGTGACCAGCTTATGCCGTTAATCAAATTCTACTGTTTTTACAACTTAGCCAGAGGCCAACATATATTATTGCTTGATAGTCAAATAGCCTTATCACTTAAATGTCTCTGGAAGAGCTTGAACTAATATGTGATCCTAATACAACTAGATTTTTTTTTTTTCCTCTAGAAACTTTACAGTTCTGGCTACTACTGCTATTCCAAGTGTGGCGCATAAGAATTGATAACCCTTGTAACCAAGATGGCTGATGAACCTGCACAGACATCAATTGATCTCAGGAGCTATAAAGTCAACACTTTCCTTCCTTGTGCTTAATTCATTATTTGTACTCTGACATTGCTGTCCAAGCTCTGGTCTTTTTAAAATGAGCATTAACTGCTGTGTTGGGCAAGAAAAGGAGCCCCCAAACACTAGCATTACATTTCTGGGAATAAGTCTACTTCCTGGTGGGAAGAGATCTGCTGGCTTTCTGTTTTCTCTTTCTCCTGATCTGTGGCTGTTTTAGGAGGTTTCCTTCCAATTAATTCTCTGGTGTGATCCTGTCTAATTTTAGTGATACTAGAATTACATGTGGCTGTTGTATGAAATATACAGGGGTTGTATGAAGGTATACGTATGTATGTAATTGAGTGACTCAGGAAGTGTGTTTGAGACAAGGGACGGCATCGGTTTGGATAATTGTCGTGGTTTAGCCCCAGTCAGCAACTAAGCACCACGCAGCCGCTCGCTCACTCCCCCCACCCCTGTGGGATGGGGGAGAGAATTGGGAGAGCAAAAGCAAGAAAACTCGTGGGTTGAGATAAGAACAGTTTACTAATTAAAATAAAATAATAGCAATAATGGTAATAATAATTACAATGATTAGGATAATAATAATAATGATAATATAATAAAAAGGAAAAGAACAAATGAGAGGAATGAAACCCAGGAAAAAAAAAAACAGAAAATCACAAGTGGTGCAACCGCTCACCACCCGCTGACCGATGCTGTCGGTTCCCGAGCTGCGATTGCTGCCCTCCCCGGCCAACTCCCCCCAGTTAATATACTGGGAATGACATCATATGATATGGAATATCCCTTTGGCCAGTTTGGATCAGCTCTCTTGGCTGTGCCCCCTCCCCTCCCGGCCTCTTGTGCACCCGGCAGAGCATGGGAGGCTGGAAAAGTCCTTGACTAGTACAGCACTACCCAGCAACAACCAAACATCAGTGTGTTATCAACATTATTCTCATACTAAGTCCAAAACACAGCACTGTACCAGCTACAGTGAAGAAAATTAACTCTATCCCAGCCAAAACCATGACGATAATGCACACTGTCATTGGGAGCTCTGGGGGCAGAGAGGTATGGATATGTTTAAAGCCACGTGTGCTTAGCTTTATTATTCTCTCCTTCTCTCAGGGCATTTTTTCCTTTACATGCTCTTTAGCTGACACGAAAGCTGTGACTTTAAAATCTGAATTTCAGAGGAGTTCTCAATATTTGCCTTGGGTGTCATCTTCATCTGTAAATCCTCAACTATCCTTCAGTCTGCACTGCTGATTCCTCAGCTTTCCAGAAGCAGGTGATCCTTCCTTGATAGCTTCTTAAGATAAATAAGGAGTCTCTTGCCATGTAGGTCTATGTACCACTTGTCATCCTTCTCATCTGGGTTTCTCAGTTCAGGTAAAAGGAACCAGTGTGTGCTACCAGTAGACTGGAGATGGGTGGTGTCTGTAAAACAGCTGAGGAGGATTTTCATCAGTGGATACAGACCTTGTTGCTGCTGCTCAGATGTGTTTCTGCTAGCAGGGTCCCAGGTCTCTTGGGAGTATGCAAAAGAACTGCTGAGAGGTTTTTGGAAATAGAAGGGTTGAGGTGGCACTAAACAAATTATTTGCAGCTAGACTTTTAACCAGCTTCTTGGCTCCTGGATGTGTCTTAATCTTTAAAGTTAGTAGTCGGTGCAGATCTGGCTTCCAAATTCCAATCAGGTTTTATCCAGTTGTGCAAAGTTTGCTAAAGGGAAAGGGAAACACATATTCAAGAGGCACCAAGCTTTTGCTCTCACACTTTGGGCAAGGCAACTTTGTCTCAGTTTCTGCCTCATAAAATGGGGATTACTGCTGATCACAACCTTATTTTGAGGATGCATTAGCAGTGTAGTGTCCTGGAAAAATGAGGAATTCTGTAAATGCTAAGATATGAATGAAGGGCTTAGAGAATGGCAACCAAAGGGAAGGGTCTAACTTAGAGGTCAAGAAAAGAAAGGGCAAGGGGGCATTTGGAGAGACTGTCTTATATTTGTGGTCCTTGTATAGGTCAATTCAGTAAAACTTTCCCATAAAGTGGTTTTATTGGGTCATACTTGTTATCTGATATGTAACCTGTATAGTCACTACTGAAATGTGGCTTACCTTAAATGGGTAAAATACATACCAATGTTCTATGAATTATCAGGAGGAATTTTGGTCAGGATAGTATCATCTGTGTTGCCACGTGGTCACTATCTTGTGTTAACCATTTCTCTTCTAAGGGGCAGGACAATAGTCAATGACTCTTCAAAAGGTAACAGCAGCTAAGGTCTGTTTTATTTCATGTGAAAGACACCTCTTTGAGATAGTTAAGATTTGAAATGCCTTCAACATTAAACACTCCAGTCTGCACTACTGATCCCTCAGCTTTCCAGAAGCATCTGATCCTTTCTCAATAGTTCCTTAAGCAAAGTAAAGAGACTCTTGCATGTAGGTCCAAGTACCATTTACTGTCCTTCTCACCAGAGTTTCTCAGTTCAGGCAGAGGGGACCAATGTGCATTGCCAGTTATGTGAACACAGTTTACCAGTAACCGCTAAAACCACAAGGTCTCCACTTGCAAATTTTGATTGCCATTTGTATTTCTTGGTAGTACGATTTATATGCATCTGATGTTATTCCTCCGAGTACACATGGGGTTCTCAGTAGACTTATAAATACTGGCTAATATGCAATAGAGAATTTAAAAACTACTCAGCTGGCACCATAGATAAAAAAAACAGTTCAGAATGAAGGTAGCATTGCAAAAAGAGAACTAAACCTCAAGAGCATATGCAGTGTTTTGCACCCCCTGCAGAAGACTGGAATCCTTCTGGTTTTGTAATCATAGTTGAACATAATTTCTGTGATGCTGACTGTTATGCTCTTAGAGGGAGGTTGAAGTTAGTTCATGTAATAATTCTAGCAACCAAAGAGATCTGGATTAGTAAGATCTCGGGCACTTGGGTGCCACAAGGAAAGGTACCTTAAATAAGAAAGGAATTCAGGTCCTCTGAATGTGTGATGTTGCTGGTCTTTGCCTTTGGTATCTGAATAAAGAAGTGTTGGTAGCGGGACCGTCTTATGTTCTGATACTGTGCTGGTGATGAGGACCGTGCAGTATGTCCTGAAAAACAAACTTTTTTTTTTTTAATGCAATATTTGGGTCTGGAGCTTCAAAGAGTTCGGTTTTTCCTCCGACTTGACTGTCAAATGTGTCTTTGGGAAGAGGAGTCCCTTTCTTTGCTATTGTTTTCTGTGTTCTGAAAGAGGGAGATGAAGATGCTATCCTGTTGTTAGGAAGTGGTCTCTGATTCCTTCCTGAAAGACACAAATCTGCAATTACTGTAAGGCACTGTATTGCCACATCTTGGCTGATTTGTCTTGCTTTCTGATATCCTTGCTTTTCAGACTTAGATAAGAAGTAGCTGCTATAATACTTTTTTTTCGAAAAAAAGGGCACAAAAAACTCCATAACAATAATCAAATAATCCCAAAATTTGAATAATTCCTTCCAGTGAAGTAATAGAGGCAATTAGAGCATGGAAAAAGCTCACCAAATGGGGCAGTACAGGCTTCTCCAGCCTGCTCTAATATAGATCCTTAGTAACATAACAGAAGCAAAGAGCTTTTGGGGGTACTTGGTTTAGAGACTCACACATTTGATTCATGTTTTTTCCCCTCTGAGAGTATTTTGAATCTCATCCAGGCAGTAAGCAGTCAAATTATTTCACTGCCGTTATATGCATGCCTGCATAATACATGATATAGGTCACTCCAGTTGTCCAACCCTCATCTCCAGTATCTTTTTCTCACTATCGTTACGATTAATCCAATGGTTTTGCAGCATTTATGGTGAGATGTGAAACTAAACATGAAGAGAAACTCCAGTTGTCTTACCGTTGGTAGCACGGTCCATCTATGTTTCAAGTAAGACACATTGATGGGATTAGTGAGAAGCTGTTTGATTTTGGTACCTGTGCTGTTACATCTGCCCAGGAATAAGCAGAAGAATTAAATCCCTAGCTTTATCATGCCTGCATTTTGCTTTGATTAGCACTGGATCACTGGAAAGCTGTCTTAAAATAGGACCTCTTAACCTCTTTATTGTTTGTAGTCTGCAAAAGTCTGTGTGCAATTGTTGCTGTAATAGTTGGTTTAAATCCTGTCCTATGGTAAAACTTTGTGCGGTTTTGGATGTTTCTTGAGCCACAGACTTATTTCTTGGGTGGCAAACTGCATCCATTAAACAAATATACCTGAAGTGAGCAGGTTTTTGCTACTAAGGGGCCAAATATGGGTTGAAGCTGTAGCGTTATTTTATTCATTGCTGAGGTGTAGTCATCTTCAAAGCAAAATATATCAACAGGTGAAACTCTGGAAAGCAACACTTTGAGTACTGTAATTCTGTTGTATTTATATAAAAGTGTCTAAGCAGCAGCTTTATTGAATGTGGTTGTTTCCCTCTAGTGGCTGCTCTCTGTAGTCCCTGTAGTAGAAGCTGCTCCTGTGATTGCTTGCTGCCTGGCTTGCACTAACAGACTCTTGAGCTTTGCTCTCTGAAAATCTAGTGTGTATGCATATTTCCTTAGGCAAATTGTAGATGAGTCACAATATGGTGGCTTCGGAGTTCTACATAACTATGCTGAAGCTTTTGTTGCCCTGATCTGTTAGGAACAGAAGTTTCTGGCATTCTGGCCAATGTGAAGTGTTTCATATGACAGCCCTATCCAAAAACAAGGGTAAAGCCAGTCTGACTGAAATCACTTTGAAGTTTATTTAAATTAAACTGTTGTAAATATGGATTTTAAAAAATAAGCATGATTTTTTTTTTCATACTTCCATGTCCTTTTTTGACCTCCTGCTGGTTGTGAATATAAAATAAAAACCCTTTCCTTAAAAGTGGAAATAGCTCCCCAATAAAAATGGGAAACCATCTATTGCCATTAAAAAATAATAGTATATTGAGTAGATAATAAAAAAATGATTTTGTTCTTAAATGCTGAAAAGTTTTTCATTTAGCTTCAAGTGGAAACATTCTGAATGTTTTCTAGGTCAGAATAAAATTTTCTTTGGAAGAACTGAAACATCCTTTCACTGAAATTGTAATCTATTTAAAAAC
>VZTV01040665.1:0-14038 GCA_013400875.1 Anhinga rufa | reverse complement strand
CCCAGCAGCAAAGAAAACAGACATCAGTGACCAGGAATGCCTGCCAATGCAGCAGGAGCGAGCCAATGCTGATCATTCTTCCAGTAACATGTCCTGGCTGAGCATGTCCAGACTAAAAAGTTATTACAGCCAAACTTACACATCCTCAAAAGCAGCTAGTATCACTAAGTACTAAAATGAACAGCACTGTCATCAGAAGCTTCTTGAACAGACAACCTTTAGATTAATGGAGAAATTGGAAACAGGTTTAAAACTAGCTTTCCCTTTTACTGGAGGGCATTTGTTATACTTAGTTGCACTAATAATACCTAACCCCTTGAAATGCTCATCCTTTCAGAGACCTGTCAGGATCCTTGCAATGAGGGAATTAAGGGAAACAGACTTGGGGGAAAAAAAAAAAAAGGACAAAAAAGGATACAAGGAGACATCAAAAAGGTCTTATGCAGGACTCAAGTACCTCATCCCAGACTCCCTTTGCTTGGTTGTCTCCTAGCACTGGAGGAAACTAATTTGACAGATACCTACTTTTTTCACCTCACAATGCCCAGGTGCCCTGAGCTGCACCACTTTATACATCCAGAGCTGTCTCAACTCAGACAGAGCAGAGGACCTCAGCATCTAGCTCTGCTTCAACCTGCTCTATACCCAGCCAGCCAGGTGGCAGGAATCTCTCAGTCATGGTGCAGTTGGTTTCCAAGTCTGAGAGATGCAGACAGATACCAAGATTCTTCTTGTAGAACAGAGAATGAGGAGGGGTCCTCTTAATTCATTATCAGTCTGATGCTTAGCTGCTTCTGCCTGTGGGCAAGAAAGCTGTGATTCTGAGCAGGATGTCTTTGTCAATGGGTGACAGCTTCATCCTCCATGATGCAACACTCCCCATCCCACCAGCTGAAGCCATGACACTGTTCAGGGAAGCACTTGCCATGCTCAGGGCACTCCAGTGCAAGCAGGGAGTTCTCATTACCCTCTCTGCTGCCAGAAATGCTTGCATATATTATGGTTCAAATGCCAAACACAGATCATCTTGGGGGCAGGAACCACAGCTCACAACTCCCCTCTTCCTCATGAGTGCCCTAAGTATTAGCCTACAGTCCTGCAGCTTTTTTGTTTCTTTGTATTCATGCTTTCTCTCCTTTTAATTAATTTTGATTTGGTGGCACACATTCAAAAGGAGAGGGGAAGGGTGTTCTTTCAGGATAAGCGATTGCCTTGAAAATAGAACACGTGGATTTGAATTCTCTCAGGTTGAGAAGGGAACTGAATGTAAATCCCCTGCTTTCTCTGCAAGGGCTGAAACCACTCATTGCTATGAGAAAGGTGGACATCTGACACATGCAGCAAGCCATACCCACTCCTTGAAGGAATGGACCTTGGAAACATCACCAAGGCAGAGCCAGGACAGGCTCCTGCAGGAAGGCTTCTCCTAAAGCTTGAAGCAGGACATTTTACTCAGGTATTTATCCAGACAGCTTCTTGCTGAGCATATAGACTTTGCATGACCCTTTCCTCAGGCTTTCTGACTGACAATCTAAAATGTTAGGAAAAAAAACCGCAGTGATTTTGTCTAAAAATTGGTATGGTAATAATGACACTTTCCGGATTGAGCCAATACATACAAGCACTACACTGATCTTACAGTTCAGATGAAATGGTCTTATACCTGATTTAGTTACTTTTTTGGCTGAAAAGTGCTTTTCCCCCATAACTTCTTTTCAAGCAATGTTAGTATTAGGTCTGGCTTACTTAGAGCTAGTCAAACTGCGAACAGGTTGTTTCAGGGCATGATCTTTCTGAAAAAATGCCAACAGATATTCACAAGCTAGGCTTAGATCATGTGCTGAGTTTTGTAGGCTACTGTGAAGGTGTCAAGTGATGACCCCTTCAGGCACCCCTAGCAAAGGCCTAGGGGCTGGAGGGGCTGTGACCTTTAAGTCCTTTAAGCCTTACTGTCTTGTGTGCAAAAGATCAAAAGCAACTGAAATAATATCATGTTATGTCATGTTGATTCAACACACATATATTTTCACTTCAACTTTTCTCATGCTTTGAGAAAAGTGCAAATTTGAAAAAAAAAATTTACAAAATTAAATTGCATATGTCCAAAAGCCAAGCCTGTTGTGTTTTGCTACTTTGCAGTTAATTTACACTAACAGGATTTTTAGAAGTTCAACATACCACCGCTGTCCTGTAATAACACTTCACAGTATGATAAGATTCACTGCCTTATTTTTCTTCTTGGCCCAGAGTGAATAATTCAGCATTGCATGTTTCATAGTCTGAGTCATAAATGTTGAAATTGATTACACAGAGGCATTGGAGTAGTCTCTCATTTTGCTTGCTTAAAGATCCACTGAAATTTGTTGAGACATTTTCAATTCCCATGAAACTCAAGCTAAAAAACTTGAAGCTTTTTATTTTTTCCCACCCACTGTCAGGACAGCGACTCTGAGGACACAATAATGTTCAGAAATTGCAAGAAAGCCGAAAACCCCAGATATTGTCTGAGAAGTGAATATGTGATGAACATTGCTTAAGCTGGCTTTCTTCTGGCAGTGAACAGGTATTACCAGTATGCAGGCATATGCTAATTCTCAGTGCTGTGTAAGCTCAGTGGCAATTCCTGTTCCTCTGCTGTCAAAGAATTTTAGTATTTAATGAGGTTTCTCTTTACTGAAATTACCACTTTAACTCTCTAACACTCCTTTTGGTAGCAGAAGATGGCAGTTAGATCCCCCCAAGTCTTTCTGCTCCAGGATAAACAAATCATCCACCTCAGCATTGTTCTCCTCTGTCATATGCTCAGTCTCCCCCTCAGCCTTCCCCCCCCCTCCCCGTTTTAATGACTCACCATTGAATTGACCTTTTGTCAATAATTGCACTTATTTAAAACAAACAAACAAAAAAAGAATAGCTGGTCTTCCTACTGGAAGTAAGCCCAAATACACCAGAGTGTATCAAAGGATGAAAGATATTTAAGTGGTTGGGGTTTTTTTTGCTTTGTTTTGTTTTTTTTTTTTAAAGGTGGGATTTTGCTTCTTGCCTATGGAACCAGTTGTGGTCAACTCAACACGAGTCATTTGTGCTCCTGTTAAAGTCCATGCAAAGCTGGAGTAAATCTACTCCAGGAAATCCAGCGAGTCCTGCGTTGTTTTACATTCTTTGTACAGGCGCGACTGACTCCATCCTCTACACCAAATCCAATGCCAAAGCAGATTAGTGTTTGCCATTTTGGAACAGGGATCAGAACTGATACTTGTCTGACTTCCCTAAGACACCCCCAGTGCAGGAGCTAATGCATAGCTAGCATCTAACAGAAAGGGTGCAGCTCAAGGTAATGCGGCTAGAATAAAAAGGGCACTAGCAACACCTACTTCGATTTCTGAATATGCTGCCTGTGGAAAAGAGGCAATGGAAGACTGTAGGATTTCTAAACATTCCGTACATTTAAGTAATTGTGTTACATTGCAGTAATAGTAACGGTCTGCACAGTAATAGTGCGGATCTTCACCCATCTGTAAGTACTGTGCAAACATTTATGTAACACAATTATTTTCTCTTCTGCAAGCTGATGGGTACTGAAATGGGGGCTCCAGGGCAGATCAAGGGAGCTGATGGAACAACCTCAGCAGCCCGCTCATTAGACCTCCTACACGACCAGGACTGAGCAGGATTTTCTGTACAACATGTTCCTCTTCCCCAACCTCACAAGGTGAATTAAAATACATCATCCAATTAAGACATAGAGGAAGCTTCAGCTAGTAGGAAATAAACTAATTCATATTTCACTGGGACATGAGGGTGATACATCCATCTTTATTAAAGCAAACACAACAAGGGTAGCAACGCTCTGCTGTCCAGGGCCAGAACACAACCCTTTCTGTAAATAGCGGGCTTAAATATTATTCTTAGAAGGATCATCTTTTAAAGAGTTGCCAAAACCATCACTTGCCCGAGCTAATGCCCTCTGACACATAGGGGGTCACATGTTTAAAATGTTTTGTCTTCGTGACAACCCCATCCCCTCATGAAGGGCCATCCCGCACATGCCCCGTTACAGTTTGCTGTGTTGCCGCTTGCTTTGCACATGTGTCACACCTTGCAGTCCTCCCTTTGTTGGTCATATTTGCAGCATTATACTTCAATATCCCTCTGATCAACTGGTTTCCTGTAATAACCTTTGGAACTTACATCTTTGAAAAATTATACAGCAAAACCACTCCAGAGATAAGAGTTTTCAGATGGGCTGGAAAAACACTCCTTGTCATAGGTGAGACTCAGGAGTTTTTAATTTGCTTTAAAGCAATATCTGTTTTCTCTGGCATCAGAGAGGAAAGAAAATAATATTAGTATCAGACGATGATAAATCAAAGTATTTTTAAAAGGCTGTGTTCCACTGTCTCCCCATTGCGCAACAGTTTCACAGAGAGGAGCACAGATGTGAGGCAAAGCAGCGACTGCCAAGAGAGGAGGGCACATGCTGACAGCGGGGCACAGCCAGATCACCTGGTCCCTCCCAGCACTGCGTATTTGCTCTGCAAAGCCCCAGGTACACGGAGGGCTTGCTTTGCTTGCTGCATGCTTTTTCAAAAGAGGAGTTTTACTGATGTTAGAGGTGACTATGTCACACAGTAAGGTGGGGAGGGATTTGCAGTGAAAACAAGTAACACTACTGTAAACATTTTATACCTTCCAGCCCAAGGCCTCAAAGCATTTCCCAGCTGTTAGTGTAGCCTCAGGGGCTCCCCAGGATGTGGCAGCCCTGAGCACAGTGGTCCCCGCAGCACTCCCAGAGTGGCTGCTTGACCCCACGGCATCTTCCTGCAAACCCCTCTCTGGTGCTGAGCTGTTTTGGTTTTAGCTTTGGCAGGGAACGTTTCTGTTGCATCAGTGCAGAGCTATTTGTTCCACAGGCAGCCTCCCAGTCTAGTGCATGAGTTTTAAAAGCTTACTTAGTAAATACCAGATTTCATATTGTTTCAACTACTGTTTCACACCCCAGACCCAGGCCTAAGGACAAAAGCAATAATGTAACTTCGCATTTCTGATCAGACTGCTGCCTATCTCCTCTCCCCTTCCACCTCTCCTGAGGTTTCTAAATAACAAGCATTACCATTTCCTAGCAGTCACTCCAAGCCCGCATCAACACAAGGCCAGGCGAGGCTGTGGCATCTCTTCAGGAACACAAGAGAAAACGAGACCCAAGACACCCACGAACTGGTGAAGGTAGAAGCTATTTCAGTCTGCTTCCAGGCTTAAAGAGCCAGCTGCCAGGACAAAAGACTGTGGAAAATGTCCTCTACAAAGACTCACGGTAAATGAGAAAGGTCAGCGGTGACAAAGCTGCTAAAGAGACGGTAACTGTAGCTAATTAGATGGGCTGCTGCCTAGCTGTCTGAAACCTGAGGAGTTGTGTGTGAGATATTTAATTTTTGGGGGCCTTGCCAGCCTTGGGTATTGTGAGGTATGTTCACTTGATTCGTGTCAATATAAAATTATATACTAGGGCTGCATAGCAAAATGTGGCCCCTCACTATTGAAAGGATTAAAACCCTGACAGTCCCTGATTCAGTGTTTGAAAGCACCTTTGTTTTCTTGTGGTCCCCTCCCTTGCAAAGATAGTGTTAGACATTTGAAGAATGCCACTTGGTGCCTGAGAGAATAGAAGAGACCTTGAATAATCTCGTAAATCCATTGATAACATAGACTCTGGGCAACAGTGTTAAAACAAGCATCAGCCTCCTGTGAGAAGTTCAATGCCCAAGGACTGATGAGCTAATTCAATGACTATATATGGGCAAAAGAAACCCAAAGTTCAACCATCGGACAGGTGAGGAAGACCATCGGAGACCACAAGAGGACCCTGAAGACCACTAAAAAGACAACTCTGTATACAGATTGAACTTTACATATGTTAATGAATTCTCGGAAACCTTATGACTATGTATGACTGTATAGCATATGAACTTTGGAAATTTACTGAGTCGGGGTAGCACTTATGGTGGAACAATCCCCAGTGCTACCCAGCGCTGTTTGCCTGCCTCTATTCATTTAATAAATTGTAAACTTTAACTGGAATCCTGTTTGGGAATGGATCATTTATAACAGGTATCACGCTGATGTAGTTCATATAACACAGAGGTGTTTCTTTTCCCTTTCTTTTAATATTCATACCTTAAACACATCATTGTGTTCTCTGATAGGTCTTTTTTTCTAGAAAAAGTAGGTGAAGTTAGGGAAAGTATAGAGCTGCAAAATCTTACATACTCAGCATAAGTGGACACATGAAATTAAAGATACTTTGCAGGTGGACAATTACTTCAGTACAAATTTTTTCATTAGGAAAAAGCTTTAGCATTTGAAATGGCCAGTTCCAACATTTTCCTAATTGATTTTTCAGTTAAAAATTAAACAAAATTCCAGTTAGGGTCATTTTAGCTTGACATCTCCAAGACAGCCTCCCTCCCCCTTTCTTAGCACATCTCTGTTCTTTCCATGCTGGAGATAAGCTGGGGGATTTGCATGCTGTTTTCTCACTGACTCATTTTCCAAATACGGCCATTTAACAAATATTATTTCTGCAGGCAGCCATCCCCTTCAGATCCTTCATAAAGGAAATTACTCAATCAATAAAGTTCATTTTCACTCCCCCCTGAAGCAGCCACCCACCCCAGCAGATGTTCAGAACCAGACTAAAACAAAGCCGGAAACCTACTTAGATCCAAACATCTCTTGCCAATGTACTCCTGCAGCTCAGGTTGAAATGAATACTTTATCTATAGTAGGAAGCAATGCAGAGAGCAAGACCATGTTCTGCTGCTTTAATTAGCTAACTGAAAGATTAATAAACAGCAGTGATGAGCTCTGGTCCATTCTATGTTTACAGCCAACCTACTTCTACTATGAATATTGTTTGCATGTTAAAACAAATTCAAAGGTGACATTAACCCATCTAGGTGTCCCCTGTGTACAGCACAAATTACCACACTTCTGCAAGTGGCCCAGTGGGACAGAGGAACTAGTCTCACTGCCTTGTTTCGTCCTGGGAATGGGTCCACACTGGAAAGGGAGCAAAGACCTACCTTTCCTGAGGAAATCCTGCAGCTGTGTTACTTCAGCTTAGGTATGGATGCTGCTGGGGAGACCCTCGAAGCTTCTTGAGTAGGGTCTGTTTTTGCACATCGGCAACCTGTGGCAAGTAACACAATAGCATCAGTCACAGGAGAAAAATACACAACAACACTCTTTTTACATCTCTTTTGTCTGCAATAAGAAAAATGAGGTTCAGTATGGAATACACTAAAACAAGGATCTTGGGATCTAATCTAATCTGCTTTACATAAACACGCTGTGCATGGAGCAAGTCCAGACTAAAACTGAGAAAGCTTAGAATTAGATTCACCTCCAGAAGGGTTTTACCTTGTCCAAATTCTTGCCATGTGCAATCTCCCCTATCCTAACATGTTGGCAAAGGCAGCAGAGAAGTTGGCCCCAGTTTGAATTTCCTTGGGAATCACACTTGGGTAGAAGGGTTTAGTGAGTGCATTAGCTGGCCTTAGATAAAGCTTGGAAGAAGACAGAAAAATTAATTTAAATTTAATGTTTGAGAAAAAAAGAAAAATTACAGTTGTCCCCAGTCATAACATCAAGAAAAACTGATAACAGCTGAAGCAGGTCTCCACAGAAGCAGGAGGCACAGGGAAGAAAAAGAAGAAAAAGCACTCGGTTACGGAGAAGGGGATTTCATGGGCAAAACAAACATCGTGAAATGACTCAGAAATGCAATACCGATGTAGAGCATCCATCCTTGCAGTATGCAGAGCATAATGTAAGAGAGGTGTGAAGGAACAGGGACCATCAATTTTAAGTCTATGATATGAAGCTAAAACCAAGGCAAAACCACTGAATAACAATGGCAGGAAAGAGAATGAAAGGAGAAACCGATCTATCTATTATATATTTACTAGGATAAAAAGAAAATAATGCATTCTTAACCGAGTACGCCTAACCAGGGCACTTGCAGAATAGAGCTATTCACCTGCCTAAGTAACCCTCCTGTCTCTGTGGCATCAGGGGTCTCATTACCCTAGGCACTGCAGGGCACTATTTATGTTATGGGTGTCGCCATATGAGAGACATAAATTAGCCCATCTCCCAGGGGTTTATCTCCTGGGAGTCTTCTGAGCTGAAAGGCAGAGGGGGGCAAATCAACTAACTTGTCCTGTGAGTCAGGGAGAGGCCAGGTGGGGGATGCTGCAGCTGCCTGGGACACCCCCTGCGGGTCTGTGCCGCCTCACATGGCTGGGATGGGAATTTTCCAGAGTAAAAGCAGCCTGAAAAGGATGCCCCATGCTTTGGTGTTGTGCAAGGAAGGCAGGAGCAGTTGAGGTCTAAAACAGTTTTGCATTCAGACCTTAGCAACTGCACATACCTGTGACTGCTGGTTTAGCAGCAATGCCCATCCTGCTGATACAACCAGCACCAGGAGAGCCGGTTGCAGAGAAATTAACTGCTGTAATTTCAAGCAGAGCTGTCACTATTAAGAGGACAAAGACCTTTTAATGACAAACACAGGAAAATCTTCTGTAAGATCTGATAAGTTAGCACCTGATTTGACAGGAGATCCAACCTGAAAGGATGGACACTGGTAACACAACACAGCTGGCTTCTCAGGTGGGACTTCTGGTGCAGAGCGCAAACATAATAGTCACTGTTGCTGGTAAAATTAATGGCAAAAGCTCACGGCTTCACAAGCCCATTAGCTGGTTGAGCTGAATTGATAACAAAAGATGGTAAGCAAAATCCTTCTGCAATTTAAACAAATACCTGTGACATGTATCATATATAATGAGCTTAAAACATGGAGGTCCAGCACATTCCTACCAACAGCTCCTGCATATGAATAACTGCTTTGCTCTCTGTTGTGCTTATTGCAGGGCAGCAGAGCATCAGATCAATTTACCTTAGTCTTTCTGTGTAACTACCTAGCATAAATGCTATTAGAAGAGTCCAGCTGCATCTGCCTGATGAAAATAATGGATTCTGGAGATTAAGGATGTTTTTAGAAATCTTTACCACATAAGAGAGCCAGAGCTGCAAAGTGGTGTTTGGTGTCTCATCCTGCCTGGGTATGGAGTCAGTCTATTTAACTAACACCAAGCTCCTAAAGGTCAGGACTGATGACAGACTGCACACAGATGGAGTTTCTAAACCTTAGGATAACTCTCCACACCTCCTCCCCAGCTATCACAGCTGATCTACAGCAGCTGTCTCCTGCATTTAACTTTAGTTTTTGCCTAACCACTGTAAAGGTTTTATTTACAATTTAAAATCCTGGCTTGGCCACATCTGAACCCAGGGAGTGGCTGCTCTGGACTGATCATTAACAGCTTAGGGCTCAACTATTGTCTTTGTACAGGAAAAAGGCCAGATATCAATGAACATGGAGAACATCTGTAAAACCAGCTTTTTTTTTTTTTTAAAATTTAGCTTTCCTTGGCTTCTACTTTGATGTACAATCCACTGAGTTATTTTAAAAAATCTTCTGTAGTTTCATCTATTTAATAGACATTTTCCAATCACAGAACCCTCTTCCTTTGCTGCTATCACGTTTGCAGCCTCTCCATGCCACTGGAGGTCTCTTAGTGCTAAGGGAGGAGCTTTGCTTTCTAACCTTCCAGTATTGGATTTTACCACTAAATTTAGAAAAAAAAAATATGCCTGGAGCTTTTGGGAAATTGTCAAAAAGCAATTTTTCTTTGAATGCAAAGCACAAACTCTCCATATGCATTCCACCCTTGACAAAAGCACTGGGTGTGGGTGAAAGCTAAACAAGCCTTGATCCATCTGATTCTGGAGAGCCACAGAAGAACTTTTCCTCCCATTCCTTGGGACAGATGCCTCTGTTTTCTCTGTGTCCCACTCTGGAACCTGGGCCTTGCATACATCCACGTTACTCTGCTGATAGCAGTCAGCTGTGTGCTGTGTTGCTGCTCCTCATTCTTACTCAGAATTGCTTTGGCATCTAGGCATTGCTGGCTTGCTCACGTATTCATGGAAGTCATGGAAAATCTTTTTGCCACCTCTCTGTGAATTTTGTAGAAGCACAACTGCAGCATCTAAAGTGCTACTTGGAAGGGATCTATGACACTAAGCATTCTTAATGCAACCTTCACGGGTCATCACTCACCAAAGCTGCATTTCTCCTCCTTTTCTAAGTATTACTGATGCATGAAGAGATGCAGACTCAGTTCAGCTTCAGCTCTTCAAATTAGAAATGTATATGTGCCTTGTGGTCTGTTGTATTAGAGGTGCTTGTACCTGTAGGCTTTTAGAGATGTGTATAATTGATCCTGTACTAAAGTGAAAGAAAGCACATTTGACTCAAAGAGTAAATGGAAACAATTGTCAGCCTCTGTGTGGACTACTATTAGATAAGTTCTCTCAGCAGCCGGCTACAACCCACGACGCTTTTGCTCTTGGGACATAGTATCTTTTCTTAGAAGCTATTAATAGTATGAAGCACTATCTAGTGCTTACTTTCTCACAGAAATGTGTTATTTATATTCACAGCTGTGCACTCCTTACCACATTATTTTCCACCACTACCACTCCCAACTAAATATTCTTATTCCAGTGGTTGCTTGTGGGTGAATAAAGGCAGACCAGACAATATAGCTACTTCACAACAGGTGGCCTTTCTTTCCCAAGACCTACGCTCCTAAAGTATTAGTGGCAAGAAACCCGTGAATCCACAGACTGAGTCTTGTGCTGGGTTTCACAGCCTCAGGCTGATGGCCACACCAAGCAGCCTCCTTTCTTCTGCCATAGCTAGGCCACCTTTTTTTTTCTGTCTCTAATTCTATGGAATGGCTCTATGACGCCCTTTTACTTTTTCCAAGGTCAAATTCTTTAGTAACTCAACGCTAACAGTAGCTGGAACTAAATCTAAGCTTCCTAGTACTAAAATGTGAGGACATTTAAGAAACATAGTCATACCTGCTGGTCACATATTTTAACCTGAGGCATGGCTTGGCAGTAGTTAAGAAGATGGGTGATATTAAAAATGTATTTGTTGGTGAAAAGCAAAATACTTTGAAATACAGTTTTTTATATATACCCCATGGGCAAACATATTGTATACAATAAGGCATGGCATAAAGGTAGCCTGGATAGCAACGACATGAGCTGGTACCTCGGCTCCAAGCCCACAGCCACTGCCCATCTGCTGCCGGTTTCCACACTCACTGTACAGAGCTGCCAATAGCTGGAACAGTCCTGTACCAACGCAGCTATGGTAACTTGCACTCAACTGGCTGCCTCATTGCTGCTCTGTGGGGTGGCTGCCTGGTATTCCCTTCCGCTGGCATGCTGAGCAATTTCCTCTGCACGGTGCTATCTGTGATGCTACATCTTTGGAGATTCTTGGCCCCACCTGCTGTTGTGCAATTGAGAGAGCTGAGAACTATGACAGCTGAAGACTGAATTTCTTACAGACTATTCAACTTTGGCTTTAGCCCATCTCCTCCTGTGACTGGCAGTAGATGACATTAGAATACAGCAAATTAGTACACAGTCCTCTCCGTTGGAAAGACAACTAGTCTCTCCTACAACATCCATCCCCTTCTCAAAACCCAACAGATATTAGGGGGAATTTAAAATAATTTAGCTTTTCTTCAGCTTCTTCAAGCAGTGATTACTGTAGTTTCCCCATGTTGGGAAATGAACCTATATTAAGGCTCATTGTGATAAAGCATCTTACTCCATTTCCTGATGAAAGAATTTTTTTACTCTTGAGAATTTACCATAGAATAGGGCTTGGCCAGGAGCTGTGGGCAGAAACAAGAGTGTTTCGAGGCTGAATGCAGATAGTAAGCAGTTCACCATGTGCAGTCACCGAAAGGGCTTTTCTGGGCACTTCCCTCCAAAGTCAGGGGACAGACCTGAAGAGTCTTAGGTGTGAATTCGGATTTCACATTACTGTTACCTTGAAAACTTACCTTGCAGTTGCAGCTGAATTACTTTTTTGTGCTAAGTTGCTCTATTCTACTTTCACCTATGGACACGTTGCCATGGTAAAGTCACTCCTGCATGTGTATGTTTTAAATACATAACCTACAAAGCACTTTGGATTCCTTTGACATGGTAGGCATCTCTTTTCTTGGTTTAGATACAATCTGTAAACCAAACAGAGAACATGCTACCAGTAGGCCAATTCATATTTCCACNATATTTCCACAACAGGATCACTAAAAGCCTATGTACACATGTTGCATGTTACACATGTGAGTACTCTTTAAGCACGTGCCATTTTACAGGATCAAGCATCTACACAACATGTCTTTGGTTTCATGCTGTTATCATGCTGCAACATAATTCCTTGTGGTTTTCATAGCAATGAAACAATTATAATGCTATAATTGCAGCCTTTGGATGAGAACAAGAACATTGCAGATTTTATCCTTCATAGTATAACTTCTCTAAATAAGCTATAGCTATAGCATTATTTATTTATTTATTCTTGTATTAACACAGTTTTCCACCGGCCTGTCACAATGACCGAACATTTTTGATTGTATATGTCTGTGAATAAACAAAAAAAAACGTCAAATTAGATGGGTTATGCTCTGAACACGCACATTCATCCTTTCAAAGTATTAGCCAGAGAGCTCTTCGAAATAGCAATTATTCAAAAACTGAAAACCATGTTACATGTTGCTTACCTCAAGCAGATTAGCAATGTTCCTTTGTTTATTTATAAGGTACTCTGGAAGCACCTTTCTGCTCTAAGAAGAAAGATTCTGGCAATCAGCAGAACATGAAAAGGAGGGTAGGTTGACTGCTGCAAGTTACAGAACTATTTACCGGTACAGATCCATGCCTTTTTTTCCTCTTGTTCCAGGGATTTTCATTACCAGAGAACAACAATCTGAGCGGAACATTTGCAGAAAGAGAAAGGCTCTAGAAGAAGTCTGTGAAATTGCTGTTTAACATTATAATGCAATCAACACTGGAGATGAAGAAAGAACACGTAATAGAAGTACTGGAGCTATTCTGGACCCTGTTTGCTTCCAAGAGGTACCCACTGGGAGTACAGCCTTCTCTTTCCTTTCTAATGGATTCGAATACATTCCAGAACTCAGAGAAAACAAATGCTGTCCAGATAGCAAATTCTGGATGCTGTACTATAGAAAATCTATATAACTGTTTAATATATGCAGTATAAAGCCTAAGACAGAGTCTATACACAATGCTATGTAGTAGGTTTTACAGTAAATAGTAGGAAAACCATTATTTTCAGCTACGCTAGGTCTTAGATGTACGCTAGAAGTCGTCCCATTTTTTGCAGTGATAAAATTCTTTTACATCAAGGCTGGTGACAAATTGTTCACATGAACCAGATTCAAGTCACTGTGTCAAATTTTGCGAGTCCTGTGGAATTAGGCCAGTAGACCCTTATATCACAAGTAAATAACTTATTTAACACGAGTCACGCATGATCTGTCTCGGAAGAGACCATTAGATCTGCTGTTCAAAGCCATTTTTCTGCTAGGAGTTCTTCAGGACCAATAAGGTGGTTTACAAATTCAACATCAAACCCTAGCAAAACGCAGGAGCCGCAGCAAACTTCCTGAGCTCACTTTTTTAAGATCTTCAGAAATCTTGATGTTGGGTGCAGCAGAGGGACAAGATGAGCATACAGAGTAGTCTCTTTACATCTGCATCTCTTTTGGTAGTTTATAGGGAGGAGCACGAGCTTTTAGAAAGTAGTCAAGACAAAATCATACCACTCTGAGAAAGACATGGGCAGAAAAATTAAAGGAAGAATACTGGCCAGTAACAAGCTCTGCCAGTTCTACAGATGTACTAGGATATTAAAATCTGTAGAGGCTACTGGCAGCAGGACTGGAAGTTTGGAGGGGCACTGACACATCCATGTTGTGCCTCTTCAGTCACTGAAGGATGACATTAAATCCAAGGAATTTAAAGTGTCTCCAAAAGTGGTATTAAGTACAGCTTTTCCTAAGAATACGTTCAT
>VZTV01040661.1:9467-31932 GCA_013400875.1 Anhinga rufa | reverse complement strand
GGAAAAGGGGGGGAAAAGGGGAGGGAAAAAAAAGAACCCCCCACACTCTCATTTCCTCTCATTGTAATCCAGCCATAAAGATTAGTCTCAAATCCTGATTTCAGAAATAGGGGAAAGATAAAAAATTATTTGCAGGTGTTAGCATTTTCCTACAGATCTTCGGGACAGCACAACTGATTTCAAGATGAAAAACTGGCATAGGTACACAAGACACAGCAATGTGGGTGGAGAACCAGTTTCTATCCCTATATGTTACCCTTTTCACTCACACAGAAACATCAGCATGCCCATGAAATATCCCTTATTGTTCCATAAAAAGATTAATCATATTTTCACATATGCAGAAATGGCTGTAGAGCCTTGTGCAAGAGCGGCCAGGTCCCAGGTGCTGTGGGCAGGCACAGCAGCAATGAACCAGGGACACCAGAGAAGCCTGACACATCCCAGGCCAACTGGCATCTGCAGCCACTTCATCTCCCCCGAATGCCGTTACCCACTCTAACTTTATTTACCAAAGAATAAGACCATTTTTACTCCACAGAATGAGTGTGGCCCAGGGCAGATGCCAGAAAACAGGGTGGAAAAAGCTGCCCCTTATTTATTTATTTTATCAGAACAAAGCAAAACAGTTTGCTGCTAGAAATAAACATTATACCTTGCAGAACACGCACACGCACCCCCCCCAACCCCACTGCTCCCCCCCGTCACTCCCTCCTCCTCCTCCTCTCCCTCCAACATTGTAAGTAGCACAAAAGATCACATTACAAATGCCAGCTGTGGCTCTTTTGGAAGGTGGCCTCCATCTCAGAGGTAGTATATGTTCCTCATGGCCTAAGTGGTTGCTATGGTAAATATGCTTTTTATTGAATAGCAGAGTGAAACAGCTTTTAAAGAGATCTATAAGAACCCCATAAATAGTCAAAACACAAGACAGATCAACCTCAGCCTTGCTGGAAACAGGTTTCTCTTTATTTTCCAAAATGATCATGATTTTTGATGCCTTTTTTTGTTTGTGCTGTCCAGTCACCTCCACTTCGCCCACACCCGGGTGGAGGGGCTGGAGAGGGCCAGGGGAGCTGGGACCCCTACTAACTCCCCGACACAACAAGCTGCTTTGGCTTGTAAAGGCAAGCACCCGCTCTCCTGCCCAGTGGGAGGCTTGGGGGACAGCAGATCCTCAGCACTGCTAAGCACAGGTGATCCCCAGCAAAGCTACCCACCAAACTCAGCCTGCCCTCCCAGGCTGCAACCAGCCAGGAGAAACCTGATTCCTCACCATCGCCTCCTGCAAGTCCAACACTGCTCTGCCACAGCAGACCCAGAGCCCTGGGAACACTCCTGTCCCCTGTGCCCGTCCTCCAGCACAGCAGTAAAAAAAAGAATTAAAATATGGAAGTTACTTTGGTTAATTTCTTATTCTTAATAAGATGATGGCAGGTTTTGATGGCTGTAGATTTCTAAATAACCAGCCAAACATCTTTTCTCTGATCTCTTCTTCCAGTGGCAGCCCAAGTGGATGGAAAGGAAAAACAAAGACATTCTGAAAAAATGAAGCAACAAGCGCTAGATATTGACTAAGTAAATACCAGTCCTGTGCCCATAGCTCTCTGCTGTACTGAGGGATGGTTTAGAAGCTACAGATTCTAAAAGATAGGAAACCTTTTTTCTTTTTAAATAAAAAACTAAGACATAACAAAGGGCTGAAACTTCTCAAGTTAAAGGAACAACAACAAAGAAGCTCCTCAAAAATTTTTAGTATGATTTTAGATTTCTAACAAAAGAAATACGTTCCTTGGATCATTTACCAGCTACGTCAGCTTTAGACTATATTACAAAAGATAAAGAGCAAGCAATGTTTCTTTTCCGGGGATTCCCCTTGTTATCCATTGGTTATAAAAATTGAAAAAAAAACCAAAAACAACAACAAAAAAACAAACATAACCAACGACAACAAGAAACCACTTAAAACTTCATGATAAAGTATTTCAGAAGAAATATTCTAGCCCACTACATGCTATCTTCTCCAGAGGTAGATTTCCCACATGAACTCTCAAAGCTAAAATGCTCCTTAACATTAGATGGCACTGACGCTGGCTATGGGTGAGGATGGGTCAATGCATACCACCCCTCTTCCATAACACCATATAAATAAAGTGTCCTTTTAGACTTCTATGGATGCTATTTTAGAAAGTAAAATAAAACCCTAAAACCCCTCTAATGCAAATTTGTATTGAACATTTCAAACTCAACATTGTTTTACAATAGAAGCAAGAAAATTTAACCAAGAACTGAAAATTTAACTGAGAAGTTAATAAAAAAAGCTATTTTTAGCAATGCTACTTATTATAAAGAGAGTTTTATATTTTGCAGGTAAGTGGTAAACATTTGATAACACTTTTTATACTAAATGAGAAGTCATCACAACACAAATGGACATGTGCTCTGTTGAGCCTTCCCCCAGTTAAAATGCTGACCAACTCTCAAACTTTCATTCAAGATTTTGCAATAAGAAAGGATTTTTTTTTAGAAAACGCCATAGAACAGGCTTGGTTTTTATTTTTTTAATGCTTTCCAAAAGTGTCTCTTCAGTCTGTTGAGTTCAGCATTGTCAGATGTGTAAACCAGCCTGATTGGACTTCACTGCCACTAAGTAATTCTGCAGTGTGTAAATTTAGAGCATTTTCAACTCTCTGCTCTCCTATGAGGCACATGAATGATAATTTCATAAACAGCCAGCAACAGCAAATGTATTCCCTCCTTTTACCATAGGCTCGTTAGGGTTTTTGTTTGTTTTCAAGTATTTCTCTTTTGGTTTGTGTAAAAGAAAACTGATGACAACCAATGCCATTAATGTCAAATGCCTTTTTTTTTTTTAAACAAAGGAAGAATATCTTTCTGCGTTTACTTACAACAATGTGTGCTGGAGATGGAGACCTAGCATCCTTGAGGGCTTGTCTACTCTGAAGGCTCCCTGCCTGAACATCAAGCAGTGGCCATTTCATCTGCAGATACTGGATGGAGGAAACAAAAATGGGGAAAGAAAAATGAGTTCAGAAAAGAAAGGCAAAAAAAAATAACAAATCTTAGGTAACATGGGTAAAAAGATAGATATAAATTAAAACTAATGCAAGGAACTGAAACAAAAATTAAGACGACTTTGCATGTTTGTGGAGACAAAAATCTGTGCAGAACACTAACAATCTCAAACCACCACATTACAGTTCAGGAATAAGAAAATAAAGCAGATTGCAAAGACAGTATTACATTGATTTTATGAATTGTAGCAAATCTAGAAGAATAAAAACCACACAGAAACAAAATACCAAAACCATGGAGGTTCCCCCACAGAAGGGGAAGGTGGATTATCAATTTCAGGAGGGGGAAAACACATATTGTGGGTTAAGAATATTATCTCATTATTTAATGGGTCATCTGTCAGCCTTCTTTCAACAAACGCACCATGTCAACTCCTCCGGCTCACCAGTACTGTACGAGCCCTAAAGGCAGAGGTCTACCCCAAAAAGACCTAGCATTGCTGGGTCTTAGCACCTATTTACCCTGCTTTCCACCATTTCTCCAAGTCACCATGGATTGTTTTCTTCTTGCTCATCATAACCAGGAAAGATACCTTCTGTTGGACAACCCTTAATAGACTTGCCAGGGTAACTTACTCAATTACAATGCCAAACTTAGTAAGCTCTCCCGTTGATGAAGTCCAAGACAGAGGACAGCCTGGTGCACTCAGGCTCAGCTGTGCTGGCCAGGCACTTGGGTGTAGCCACAACTTCTGTATGTCACTGGCAGATAGGCTGAATACACGCAGGCAGCGAGTCTGTGTAAGGCAGTGTTGATTCAAAAGTAAAAAAAGCTTAACTACACTTTAAGAAGGAGCAGAACATTCCCACAGATTTAACCGACATCAAAACTTCTGCTTTTGGGCATGTGTGTCCTCTCACAGCCATTGCACCCCAGCCAGATCGCACAGCGGAACCCAAGGCTTCCACCAAATAGGTGAAGTCTCGAGCTGGTACCCAGATTGCTGAATCAGAGGTGCTCGATTCTGGCCAAAGGCAGCCCCACAGAGAAGTTAGTTAGCCCAAACAGACTTCTGCACAGTACATCAAACATAGTTTCAGCCCAAGCTTTTCTCTCTGCATGGTGCTTCACTGTGCCAATTAGGCATACTGGTTAATATGTGATCTCTAAAAGCCCTATATTGTACTGGAAGACGTGTACTGCCACATACCTTCAGCCCCAACCCAGAACTAGGAAAAGTAGCAGTACGCATAGATCAGGCCGCTGCAGAAGCTCCTATTTAGCAGTAGACTCTGATTGGCCTAACAGATCTATTCCTAGAAATATCTAGAGAAATAGTTATGTTTACCCATTCCGTTTTTTTTTTTTTTATTTTAAGAGTATCTTGAAGGAGAACCACATGCAAACAACCCCTGCCACCCCAGGCAAACAATGGAAGCCGTATCTGAATCTCCATGAAGGAAGGAAGGATATCTGGTTCCATGCTTTCAGCACATCACTATCACATTTGCTCATGTATGCAGAATATTTGCTAGCATGCAAGGCCTGTTTGCTGCAAGACCCTGGGCACTGAGGTGACCAAAAGCAGGAGTCAGCAAGAGGATGCATTACCAATTCCCATCGCTTGGAGGGCCTGAGATTTCTGAGCTACTAGAATGCAAATAAACAAACCCATACTCTGGATTTGTGCCCCATATGAGTTCCTCAAGTTCCAAGAAGTCTTGTTTTTATTCATATTCACATTTGGGATTTATGCAATGTGGACCGGAATATTTCAGCACTTCTTAAAAACAAGAAATAAAACCCAAACAAACCAGAACTAGTCTACCATAAGCGACATTTCTAACTCTTACGACTCAATTGTAAGCCTCTAGATATTTGATCACTTGTATCAAATCCCTGCTCTTCAATATAGGTGACCACAACATAAATTTTAAAGTTGAGATGATATTAAAGTAACTTTCTAACCCTTTTGTGGTTTCAAAAACTGCTTAAAAATGCAACCCAAGTGCACAGAAAATGAACCCAAAACCTAAGCCAACTGAGAGCTTCTTAACTTGAGGGGAAATCTGACACACTTCAGATTTGCAGATGGCACTATTAAAGAAGTCAACTGCTACATTTTTAGAAGTCCATCAGTTGTCTTAGACAGTGATCATTCCTAACAGCACCACATAAAGGGGCATATGAATTTGCAGAGAGAGTCCTGATGGGTCACAGCTACTAACGGCTTCCTCAGGTCTTCCAGCCAGCTAGTGAAGAATTTTTCCCTTCTTCCAAGTAAAACGTCCTCACAGGATGTCTGCCTCATGGTACATGACTGTTTCAAACTCCACAACCATTTTGGAGAGTGAGAAGTTACTGCTACCACAGCTGAAGCACTTACAAGAACCTGCCAGCTCAACCGGTGGTGCTTCAGGAAGTGGCCACTAAAACCAACCGCTCTCATTTTTCCATGACCACTCCATAGTCACGAGCAACCCTGGAATATTCCTACAACCATGACAACCCATGAAGGAGCTCAGGTCAGCATCTGTTCTGAAAGACAGGCCAAGAAATGCGTGGGCTTCTCTGAGACTGCCCCAAGGGCAGACTGAGGCACCGACACAGCAGCATGAGCAAGCTCACATCAGACCCCCTCCAGTCAGTAATTATTGCAGGGATTACAAAGCTTTCAGGACTGTCAGTTCTGCTGGTTTTTACTAGCAATAAATTCCCTTAGCAGAAACAGAGCAAGAAGGTATGGTTGTTCCTGCTCCACCTCATTTTCACAAGAGCCCATACTTTCAGTGTGGGTGCTCCCACACCAGGCTGACCAGCCTACGTACAAGATGAAAGTTTCAGAAGATCTTACAGCTACCTTGCTTGTCTGCTTTTAAAACCCTTAGTTTGGAGTCTCAGTAAAGTCCTTCTCTTACCCACCCCTGCCAAAGAGGATCCCAGAAGTCTTACAGTGCAAACGCTAAAATGCAGCCAAAGCTGCTTCTCCTCTTGGACGTGCACATGGAGCCCAGCAGGAATGGTCCAAAACCAGAGGGCTCAGTTTTGCACACAAGCACACACACGGATACCTTCCATTTCCACCAGTGGGTAATACACCACTGGGGGAAAAAATAAAATAAAACAAACAGTCCCCATGGAAAGCAGTAATGCACAAGGGTCAATAAAGCAACTTCCACAAGCTCTACCAAGTGGCCAGGATCCAGAGCAGCATCGCGGCCCCGCCAAGGGCAAGATGTTCTGTCCATCAGATAAAGAGAGAGGGCCAGAGCCCACAGCCAATGCCTGCGTCAAGCTAACGAACCCACAGCTTCAACAGCAGGACATTTGCGAAGAAAAAAAGTCCCATTTGCTGGTTTCAAAACACCAGCCCTGTTGATAAAGTATGAAATATTAGCATTGTTTAAGGTGACGAGCCTGACTCAAGGCCTCCTCATCCAAGAATTGTCATGCCTGTAACACAATATTGATGTGGTGGCTTATAATTCTTACTTTACATAAAAGCTTCATTGTGTGCCAAATTCAATCTCCACAGGCTACCTGAGCCACAGATTTTTACGAGTCTACATTTCAGCGCTGCGAGTCTACAATACACATAATTTTCAATTATGTTAGGGCAGAACAGGATCACTGCCTATATAACATTACTGGTTGGAGGAAATGAGACTCAGCCCTACTGCCGAGAGAGCTAACTGGATCCAGATGGTGGGCCGAGCGAGGCGGCCGTCCGAGGGAGCGACATCGCAGCAGCCGCCCCTCCACAACTCTCTCTTTCATAATGGAGGGAGATGCCAAGCCATCGTCAGGGCTCGGAGCTGGGAGGGAAGGATGCTTGGGCAGATGGGGAGTCACATCACTACGTGGGGAGAGCGAAGGAAGAGGGGGGAGAGGCATGATTGCTTTCACAGGTTTACTACTGCTGTCCTATGCTGAGATATTCTTATTAAAGAGGAGAAAAATTAAGTCCTGTTACAGCAGAGAGGTAAATCCTTTCCTTCCTCAAGCAACTAAATAGCAGGAAATCCTCTCCTCTTGGCCCTAAACACAGATTTGAGCCAGACGGTTCCTCTGATTTGCAAGGAGTCCACAAAAATCCAAAGCCGACTTTCCCAGCCTTCTGACACTGCTTTTACATTCCTGCACCAGGGGGGAAGGGTAGGAGGGAGGGAAGTTCCCACCATCCTGCTCCTGCAAAGGCTGGACACACGCTCACTCCTCTCCTGCTTCTGTGTCTCAGTGTGGAAATTAGGACTTGCCTGTACAAACATTGAACTTTTCAACAAATTAACTCTAACAAATCTGCACAAATTATTTCAGAGCAAAACTGTTGAAGTGGGCTCTGCTGGCCTGCTTTTAACATTTTTTTAAATAATGTCATCTTGCCATAAGTATTTTATTCCCTGTTTAACAACATGATCTGATGGGGATCATTAGCATATGTGTGTTTAAAAAAAAAAAAAAGAAAGAAAAAAATGTTTTATGGCAAGTCTCAGAGAGCTTAAGCAAAATAATTGTTAAGCTCCAGGCCTCCGCACAAAAATTAAAACACGTATGGGGCGAGTGTACTTGAGAGAAACCAAAGCTTTTAAAAAGGCTGTTAAATTGTCAGCACAGGGGAAAAGCAAATGATTTGAACAGCCAGATTTTTATTTTTTTTTAAGAAAGGGAACAAAAAAGAGCCACCCTTACCCTCCATCCTGCAAGCAGCACATCCTCACCTCCCATCTGCAGCCAGAAGGTCTTGCAAAGCACAGACCCATTGAGAGCAGCTCTGCGCACCCACACCCCTTAAAATACCACCCAAAGCAGCTGCCTTCCTGGATACCGGTGTGGCGAACAAACATCTTTCCCAAGATTTCAGAGCAGAGTTGGTCAAAAGCAGCTAAAATTCATATCCAAGACTAGAGGAGTTTGCTGGAAACTCTTACGGCCAGCAGCTACCCCCTGCACCGGGACCAGGCTCACAGCGGTGCAGCCCTGATGGAAGGGATGGCACAGAGCTCGCAGGTGTTTCCTGCACTGGTGTCCAGCCTGGAGCTGCTCCCTTGTCACGCCATTGTCTTTACTGCTGGAATGCCCTACGAGTGATGTCCCACAGCATATGAAGACATAAATTCAATTAAAAAAAATACACTGTATTTTTAAACAGAGAGAAAGCTGCACAACACTTTCAGCTCAGGTTTCCTGCAGCTGGTGCTTATTATCTCCCAGGAACTGAAACAAGCAGGAGCAGGGCTCCTGGAGTTAGCTTGATGCCACAAGCCTCCAATACCTCTCCTAACCATGGGACTACACCTCTGCCTTCAGAGTCTGCACTTTCTCCCTGGATCTCAACATGCCATGCAGGCAGAAATATTTCTGATCCTAGTTTTGCTGCTAGTCTCTCCCTCGGCCAGCACTGGAGAATCACATGGAAGTACACACCTGGACATCAATTTTGAAGGTCAGGAGTTTCTCTGATATTTATTTAGCAACTCTTCTGGGAGGGGACATCTAGACAAATTTTAACCAGAGGTAATCCAGTAGTAACACACGAGAGCGCAATGCTGAGGCTTAGATTTATGGGGAAGGTGATGGGAACGAAGACAGAGCTTAACGAGACTGTAATTGCTCTCTGCGGACAAGAAAAATAGTTGCAAGAGGATACTCATCTTGGCACCTATAAAGAAAGGTCTGCAACCTACTAGTGTCCCCACTTAGGTCAGAAGGCAAAGCCTCTAAGGATTTAAAAGTAGACCCTCAGCTTCTGCTCCACCCCTTAATTTACCTCAACCCCTTATTTTTTGGTCTTCAGTTATCACCTTGTTTGTAGAAGCACGCAGAGAGCAAAATCTGAAGGATTTATCTTAAATAACTGAAGGAGATTGCCGAAGGAACTTTAAAAGGGCCTCCTATTTATTGCAGATCTGCAATGTCTGGAATTTTTTGTATGAGAAGTAATAGACACCACCCACAATGTTCAGCCCTTCTACAGAATATGTAATGTACCACTATGAGGCACAGGGGAGCTGCTCAAAATGAGAGCAACAAGGTTCATTTCAATGAGACCGATCCTTTCCACACAAAAGATTTCCCCACAGCATTCAAGAAATGAAAGCATGAAATTGTAAAACATGGAAGTATTTATCACATAGCTCCACTTTTTTTTTTAAATTAATATCACCCTTTAATCTACTGCAACACTAAAAAAATAAATTAATAAAATACATAAATAGGGAAAAAGTGGCACCAAAAAAAGGAACTTGTAAGTGTTGTGTACCTGCACAGACACATGCACATAGGGCCTTAAGTCCTCTTCCCAATTTAAAATGCCACTTACTCACTGGCACTGGTATCAGTCAAACCATCTTGTGATGTATTCCTGAACATGACACTTCTAGTGCCTTGAATTTTCCCGTTATTGAAAACTGGAGTGACCTTGTCTCCTTCCCTTCCAGTAATACACTAGAGTCCCTGAAACAGGGAGCCTTGAGTTGCCCACTTTAATATTTTGCCTGTGCCTTTGTGACATTGCTGAAACACTGCTAGGGCTTAAAAAAGATGTCAGTCTTCCACAGCCTGAAACTTAGAGAAATGCATTAGTGACTGAACAGTTTGAGATCATCTCAAAGGAGGGATGCCTGAAAGCAGAAATCCTGCGATCTGGAAGTGCCTCACTGAAGGCACAGTGCAATCTAAGGCAATAGGCAAAGAGGATGCCCGTTTCAGGGTGGAACAAGGCACAAGGAAATAGTTTGAGCCCCATGGGCACCTCAACAACTGCAGTTCCCTCTTGGGCAAGCAGTCAGACCAAGTGGAGATGGAGGAACGTCCCAGAAGCACCAGATCAGTTGCTCTCTCCTGATCTAATCACCAGGCTCCGTGCCCTCACAGCACACAGCTCTTCTCCCACATCCTGGATAAGATGCAATGCAACAGCTACATCCCGTTATTACTGCTGCACATCACCCCTACTTACATGTTTTCTCTATATACAGTGATAAGGGCACAGAGGAGGCTGTCGTGGAATAGAGCTAAAGAGAATAACCAGAAACTTCTTTAAGAATTATTGCCTATGAAAGTTCAAGCAAATTCAGATAATTATTTGCCCATTCTGACACAGATGAAAGGCATTCTTGCCATCAGTTCTACTGAAATACTGATATAAACCAGTTTTTTTGCTTCTAATGAATGCAAGGTTGGTAGACTACTGTTGAATTCTAGGACAGCTAATCAGCTACTGCAGGAATTAAAAATAATTTTTTTAGCTTTACAAGAGGAAGAGTGTTCATGTGACACAGAAGTACAGCATTACTTTCTGCAGTTCACATGGTATCTCAGCAAAACAACTGCAGGCACTGTTTCTTGATCCAGGGTGGAGCTTGGGAAAGCACCATTCCTTTTTTCACGTTTAATTTGAAAGCCTCCGCAGCCCTCACTGCACAAATCAACAGGCTGGCTGAGTACTATTTGGATGTTACAAAGTACTGTTCCAAAAGACAGGCACAAATAAAAACATAATTTCAGTCAAGGAACAAGAACAAACCTTTTATCTACTTACTTTTTAAGCCAGCAAAAAACCAACTTCATCTTCAAACTACTTTCCCCAGATTTTCTCTGCAACCTGCTCTGTTCCACTCAAGCACAGAGTTTCCATTAGAGAAAGAATGGGGCAGTCATGAAATCTCAACAAAGTCTTTCTGTAGATATGACTTGTTTAGACTCAGGAAAGCTAAACCAACCTCCAAGACTCACCGAACAATTTGATGTACAGACCCACATTTAATTTCTCTTCCTGGCAATCTCCCAGAGAGTGAGAGAACAATTGGTAACTAGTGTTTGCATGAAGTCCAAGAATGCATTTTATGGTCTATAAAATATAATTCCTTTCCTCCCCATTAAATAAAGACAGTAAAAATATCTGACAGCATGTTAGAAGCAGAGATCATGGCACTGAACTACGTCCATTGTAACAGAAGGGCTGCTCCAGGGGAACCTTGCCTCCCGTAAAACTTTCCAACTCTGTTAAGAGCATAGCTCCATTTGTAAAGGAGACACTGCAACTTTAAGCTTTGCAACTACCTTTTTTAAAACCATTTTAAGGGGAAAAAAAAAAACAACGAATCAAAATAAGAGAGCTCAGTGGTCAATCAGCCTGGTTCTGCTTTAATATTGCAGAACGTGTCGGCCCTGTCCTGCTCCCCTCTCTCCCCACCACGTGGATCTGTGGTGTAAGGAGTAAAAGGGCCCGTGCAAAACTCCCCCGCATCTTCCCCTCGCTTCCACCACTCAGAGCTGGAGCGGGAGTTACACATTTCCTAATTATGGGAAGCATTAACCCAGCTCCTTCAGTGCCCTGGTGGTAACGCCCATCAGGAAAGTCATCTTTACATGACCAGGATGCAAAATGGCTGCTGAACTGATACAATTTTCCACCAGGTGTATGCGTATGAAGCAAAAAAAACAGACAGAGGCCTTTGTGCACCACTGTCCTGGATCAGTCCTACCTGCCTTCCCCATTTGTTACTGTCATCAGAGATTGACAGTTGCCCGATTTGTTCTCTCAAGTGTTTCCTATTTGTAGGAGGGAAAAAAAGTCTGATTTGGTTTCTTATGGTGTGGAGGGATGGAAGAGGAAGAGGAGAAGGGCTAGGACTGGCTGCGGCAGCAGGCTCGCTGGCTACACAGTGGTGGCTCTCAGTAAGGGAGCACCGTGCCGTTTGGTCACACACTTTCTGTGAGGAGCTGCATGAGTTCAGAAGCTTCAGTTTACAAAATCTGAGCCAAAAGAGGGTTGATTTATAAAGCACTCAGCATCTCTGGCTATCAGAAGCCAGCTGACATATGACAAGGGCAAGACAGGAGAAGGATGCCCCACAAAGTGCATTCCCCTCCAAAGGAGCCTCTCGGACTATCTTGGTGTGGTTTGGGGTTTTTGTTTTTGTTTTTTACTTCACCCTTTGATCCAAATTCTCATCTTAGGTCCTGTAAAGTACCTGCAAATGAGAGGCACAGATGGGTGGGATCCAGGAGTAAAGGTGCTACAGGAGAATTCAGCTGTTTGCTTGTTATTGTAACGTCGCCTAACGGGGTTTTACTGAAAGAGTCATATTTTCTCCCACTGTTGGGTAAGTGAAACTCATGACTCGAATCACTACCACAAAAATTCCTGTCGATGTAGCAATTCTGGGTGAACTGCCGGGAGCCACTCTCTAGTAAACCCAGCAAATTTCATACAGAATTTCCTGTCACCTCCCTTGTGGTTTCCATGTGCGATGGGGTCTTCAATGCAACAAGGGGTTACTGCAGAATAGATGGCTCCAAGAGTTTCAGGCCCTCGTGAAAACCAAGAACTTGCAAAATTCTCTTTCCCTCTTTCCCCAGGGTTGGTAACTTTTGTCTTTCTTTCTTTTTCTTTTTTTTTTTTTAATTTTAAAAAACAAACCCAGAAAGTTAACTCAAAAATATAACCTAAAGGCAACCTCAGGAAAAAGTCCCAGAGATAACACTGAAACCAGCAATAATCTGACCTCCTAGGAGAAACTGGGAAGGTTGCCGTTGAGGTTATTTTGTTTTTCAGAAAGCCTGTCTTGGAAAAAAAAAATTTCCACTGCATCATATCCTGGTCCACGTTCCTCACCGTAATCTTTTAGCTCAGATGCATGGAGATGTCTTTGAAAGATGTAAAAGAGGTCGAGAGTCCCCTCAACTAATTGTGCTGGCTAAGAAACAAAACTTGTGGGCTGGGATAGGATTTGTGTCAGATTGACCTTCTGCAAGACCAGCTACTCCTCTAAATAAAACCCTCTCGTTGCCTCCGCCAGAATCCTCCTGCCACTCAAGTATCATCTTGCTGTAACAAATTACTCCTAACCCAGGATTACAGCTCTTTCCAAATCCCTCCTAGAGAGCCGGGAAAGAAACATTCCCTCCCAAGATTCGGCACCAGTTGTTTCCCCTATCAATAATCCTCCTATTTGCTTCTCCAGTGGTGCTAGCCCATGGGGCCAGCAAGATCGCTTGTGCCCATTTTCCTTCCAAACACAAGCTGGATGTCTCAATTGTCCATCAGAAGAGGAAAAGATGAAGGCTTGCCTTCAGATACCCATGGAAAAGACACCCCGTCTGGCCAGAGGCAAAGCTGACTCCTGGTTAAGTAGGAAGAATTATATTTAGGCGGAGGACTAAGTGAATCATTTGGGATGAAAGCAAAACCAAACAAATGAAGCACTCAGTAAATCTGTGCTGTCACCTCTTGTTCTTGGGCAGCCACCCTGTGTATTTATTTTCTGGTTTCCTCTAGCACCACCAAAACAATGCAATATGCATTTATGGTATTTAAATGAAGTATTTTTAAAATATTCTTAGTTGAATCATCAGCCACACAAACTCTTCCTCAAGAACAAATAAAATGTTGTTTTTTCTTAAAGGATATGCAGATAGAAAAGATGTTAAAACAGATATGGTCCAGAATTGACACCACTATGATTATTTTTCCCAAAGGCACCCCAATGAAAATAAGTCCAATTCCTGTAAAATCCAAGTAAAGGTGTGGTATGCCTCCGGAAAGGCATTTTCCATTCTCAAGTAACGATAGGTTATGCATTAAATTTAAGCAACTTCTGTTGAATTGGCATATTTTAGGGACAAAGATGTACAAGATATACTACTGGAAGTTTTGGAGAAATGTTCATTTTGCTTATTCAGAGAGATAAATTTTCCTCAGTCAAAACAATTATACTAGCATATCCACTCCCTGAGCTAAAGTAACTAGAAACAAAAGTCAAACAGTACTATGTACTAACACAAAATAATCCTTTCTGTTTTAATGAATTGGGGGAAAATAAAAGAAAACCCACTTTTTTGAACTGCAAATTGAAATCATACACTGTTCTATGTATTTATAGGAAAAAGAAAAAACAGATTTTCTTCTGCATAGAGAAAAATGCAACATGCATAAGCCTGCATTTTCCCTCTGGAAGGGTGGGGGAAAGAGAGGTGGGAGAAAAAAAAACCCATAATTTAAAAAAAAAAACAACCAAACATGTAGAAATGCTGGCTGGGAGGGGGCCTCTGTCCCAGGGAGAAGGGTATCAGCAGTTCTGCAATAGCTCATGTCCTGGAGGGACTCTGCCTCGTGCGTCAAATTCTTGTGGTTGTAGAAGAGGTTTGTTTTGGAGAGGTGAGGGTTGCTTTTCTGCAGCAATCCAGCGGGAACACCTAACTCATGGCCCCGGGGAGCGAAGCCCACAGTCCTGCAGACACAACACACCCGCGTGCTCCCCAGATTTGCATTTGTCACACTTTCATGCCACAGCCCCGAAGTTTAAACAAAGGAGTCATCAGAGCAGCCCTTGAGTGTATAAATCTGTAAATAGCCAAAAATGTTGCTGTTGTTGCTAAATATAGTGCAGGCATTTTGAACTGGCTGGCCCACAAGGCAACTGTTTTTATTTAAAGGACCGTGGTTTGGGAACACTGAGTGTTTTTTAAGCCTGTTCATGTATATTATGTTCCCTCTCAATATGAATATGCCAAAAAAAATTAAAGGAACTTAGCAGGTACTAGAAAAACAACTTCCGCTTAAGAAAGCCAGAAAGCAGAGAAGACAGACATATTTGGCTTTGTAATGGCAGCAAAATCTCCTCCAAGGATAGTAAACCAGGTTCATACAGAGTTAAATGCAGAATAGCTTCAACCCCACCACCCTGATCAATTAGCGAATGCCTTGCTCGCTATGGGAGTTCTCCCCAGGATCAGGCACACCCCTGCTCAGCCATCAGGAGGGAGGGATGCAGAGACCAGGGCTGCTGAGGAAGGGAGGGGACCCCAGCAGCCCCCCTCAGCTGAGAAATGCCTGCACTGCGTCCTGAGGAAAAGACAAAACAGGGATGCGCAGCAGTTCACCCTCCCAAAGCCAAGACTGGGCAGCCTATTTACTACTAAATCCTGGAAGTTAGGCACCAGCTTGCACTTTGCCTTTGCAGGAGGGTGAGAGCTGGGGGTGTGACAAGCCCGTGCAGGAGCAGAGGGCAGGAATCCCCGGAGAAAGGCTCTGGGAGATGACAGCCCAGCCCTGGACCACCCGGGAGCCAGCCTGCAAAAGAGCACTCACCTACAGATGCCCTCTGAAAGCCAAGGGCCCGACCCAGGCGCTGGGGCAGCAGCACAGACCCCAGGGGGATGGGGTGCTGCCCGCTGCGGCTTGGGGCGAGGACAAGGGCACACACCGGCCCCCCACTGACCCGCTGGGAGAGCCACGGACAAACCGGTGGCACTGGAGCTTTCACGCACCTGTGCTAAGTGCCCTGGACCCGCAAGTGTCAAATGAATATTTTAGGTTTTAGCCAAAGAAAGAAAGAAAGAAAGAAAGAAAGAAAGAAAGAAAGAAAGAAAGAAAGGAAGGCTTTTTCTTAGCAGGGCAGGGGGTGGAAGAGGCTGCATAGACAGCTCCACTAGCCAGAGGCACTTTGCAATGAGGAAAGTAGAACTCAAGATGTAGGCAGGCCTCAGGTTTCAGAGCCTCGGGGCACATCCAAGAGACACCAACCTATTTACTGAACAGCCGGGAAAGCAAAGGCTCCAATCGTACAACATTTTATAATCTTATTGTGGACACTTATATTTTATAAGTTCAAGGTTGAAGAGACTGGAGCGGGGAGGGACACAACAAGCTGTGTTAGCTGTCTGGTGGGGTTTTGAGAGGCGTTTTTGTTTTTTAAAGATGAGGTAGGATAACTGCATACAAGGGTAATTATAAATGAAGCAAGTAAGGATCAATGAGCTCCCTTTCATAGCAATAGCTTATTTATTTTAAAAATAATGACACAGCATTTCTGTTCTATTTCCAAGTCAAATTTGTCCTAGGTGGAATCAGAAGAAGAAAAAACAGGTTCCTAAAGAGATTTTTGAGAGCATGAATAGACTGAAGAGCATCTGAGCAGGACAATAAGTTGAAGTTACGCTGCCCAGCTAACCCAGTAACCTCAGGAGGGACCTGACACTAAAGGTCATCACAGTGCACCCTGCTCCCACTAAGGAGCTTACCTCTCACATGTAACATCAGGCTTATTAAGCAACGTGCGATGATACAATAGCTACTAATCTACTGAAAATTATTATTCTTTTCCTCCTGCTCCCAGCCCCCATAAGCAACACGGGAACTTGCAACATATTGTTTGTAGGATGTTACCTGAAGGGCAGAGGGAACTCAAACTGCCCTGCCCTCCCCGCTCCCCAGGTGATCCCTCCTGTGACGGCTATCGGGGTAGCCCAAGTATTGTAGAAAAACTCCTCTGACTGTGTATGGGTTTAATCAGAATAATTAGTTGCATTCTGTTAAAAAAAAATTGGGGGGGAAATAATTATTTGTCCAGCAAGCAGGAGGAGAACAGCAAAGGAAAAATGCAGGACCTCAATGCAATCATCTAACACGCTCTTCCATCAGTCCAGGAAAAGATCGGCAGCTCCTGCAAGACCTGCTTCAGGCTGTCATTCTGTGGAGCTGGATGTTTTGCCATCGCTTCTGAATGATAATTGGCTCAAAAATTAACACGCCTGACTGTCCCTGTAGAAAGAGCCCTGTGGTCTCATCCTGTGGGGTCATTACCCGCCGGAGCATTCCACATTTCCTCGAGAGGGAACGAATGTCCTGAACTCCCACACACTTCAGAGCAGTTAATTCACTCAACAGGGCAAAGTATTCAGGTCAGAATTTTTCCAAGAAGCTGTAAGGACTTGGGTGCCTGATTGGCTTTGCTCCTTTGTGAATGCCATCCCTTGCTCTGGTGAGTGATTTAAGACCCACACCAAAGCTCTGCTCAAAAGGTCAAAAATTTGCAAAAATATAGTGAATAATACTTTATTTTATAAGTAAATTTACAGAAGTCAGAGTTGTATCAGATAAAATGCTTTCACTCTCAAAGTCATTTTAAACCTCCTCTCTGGGTTTATTAAAGCCATTAACTTTTCTCCTCAGCTGAGTCTCCTATTTTGCTCCAGGATGAAGAAGAATATGCCTCTGTTTCAGACTAACGGTATCCTTGGTGCATGTGTCTCATATAAATGTGTTTGAAAACAAACGTTTTGGTTTTACTTTACTGTAGAGTTTAACACTCGCATCAATCATTCCATATATGTACACACCAAAATACACTGCAGACAAACCCACATCCTATCAGTCCTGTATAATGATGCTTTAAACTTGTAAATATAATACATCAGGCCAGTTTATCCACAAGTGTCAAGCATCTCGGTGAAGTTGCTGAAGTCTTCAGTGTGTTGCCTCTCAGAAATTCTGATTCCAAGATCATTACTACCAATGCCAAATTATTAATTATTTGTGACTATCCTGTGCTACCTACCACCTTCCACCTCATACCCCAAGCCATGCAGAAAAGGGCTGTGTCCCATTGTGTAAAATCATACAAAATTCCCCACTCTATTTACAGTGCATTAAAAAAAAAAAAAGAAGAAAAAAATCAAAGCAACCCACACCCCACACACAGAATAGAGACCACTAAAATAGAAGAAGATGGCAATGGAAAAATGGATGGAGCAGCCATCTACCCACAAAGGCCAGGAGCATTTCAAACAGAAGTGGGAAGGGAATTAAAAAAAAATATCTGGCATGGGGAAGTTCATACTATCCACTGTAAACTTGGGCAGGGGGTGGTTAGAGATGATATTATTATTATTGTTGTTGTTGTTATAAAAAATAAGGGGGAAGGTAATTGTTTGCCAACAGACTTTAGCTTAATTATTTTGAAAATGGAGAAAACCCAGAAATGACCGAGTGTAGGCAAGCTGCAGGGCAGGGCTACAGGGCTGCAAGGGTCCATACGTGGCTGCCACCAATCACTGGGACCACTGGGTAAAACAGCTCCCTGTACCAACCGTCCCACTTCTTTCTCCTGTGCAGGAGGAATTTAAAAAACAAAAACCAAACAAACACAAAAAACCACAAACAAACAAACAAAAAAAAAGAAAGTTACAAAATAAAACAACAATCCTGCCCTTTAGTAGGGCCTAGATTAATTGCGAACGCAAATGAAGCCCTTCTGCAGCACTAGGGTCCATTTCCAGGGAAATGCGTACCCTTGCCTCTGTTTACTCCAGCTCCAGCAATGCAGCACAACCTTCAGTCAAGCTATTAACTTGAACGTTGAACTTCACAGCGCTGGCTGTCTTTCTCAGCCATTCTTTTGATGTTACCTCCAAAGCAAAAGATCAAAGACTTTGAGTGTGGTGAGGGGAAGTCCCAGGCTCTTAGCCTACCAGCCTGTGATATATGTTAAAATCCTGGCCAAAAGAGAGAGCGAAGAGAAAAAGAAAGGAAAAGCTAGCGAAGAAAGCATCCTAGCAAAGCGGTGACACGAGGAAGTGGCACAGCAAAATCCACGTGCCGCGTCTACCCAGGTTCACGACCGCAGAAAGCAGGCTTGTTTCTCTGTCACTGTGTTTTCTGGCAGTACCAGATCGCTCCCTAAGATCAGCAGCCCCCCATCACGCCTTCTGACACAAAGCCGCACCTTGCATGCTGCCCAGAGAGATGGCAGATGCATGCCAGCAGCACATCCCTAACGAGAAAAGCATCCCCAGCTGGTACATCGTGCAAACCCCCAAAGTTTGCAGGATGGGGAGAGACGACACAGGACCAGGGCTCTGCGAGACACTGAATTTCCACATCCGCCACAGGCTCCTGGGCCATCCTGAATGAGTCACACAAAAATAAACCCTTTGCCTCAGCCTTCCTGCTTGTAAAACACGGATAATATTGCCTTGCCGGAATAACGGCCTGTTCTTCCTTGTGGGGCCCTGAGAGGCAGCGGGAGAGGCAGCAGTGCTAAAGGCCGTGCTGCTATCTGCTCTGGTCCAAGTCCACGCACCTCCTCACGTGTCACCACACCCCAGGCAGGAGGGGAAGCCCACAGCCGCTGCACACCCCTGGGGACAGGCAGCTCCCACACCCCCGGGCAGGCACAGGGGCTGCTGAGGAAAGGGCTGCATGGGGATAAGACGGCTTCCTCCACATCTCACCACCATCTCCCTGGAGCAGATCCGGATGCCTTTGGGAAGGCTGGTCCTGCAGGAAAACATCTAATCACTTTTCCCCTCCCTCAGCCTGTTTTGTTTGTTGTTGGGGTTTTTGTTGTTGTTGTTTAGGGGTTTGGGTTTTTTTGTATTATTTTTATTTGAGCCATGTGTTTAGAAGGGGACAGGAAGGGGGCAATCTTTTTATTTTTTATATATATATAAAACTTATTTTAAGAATCTGTCGAACCATTGTCCCCTTCCTGAGCCTTTTTTTGGGTTTATTTATATTCCCATAATACACAACAGCACTCCAGATTTAGATGGTGACACTTGGTTGACACAGTCAGAAGTGGATCCAGTACAGCCTGTCTGCCAAACCAAGCCCCTCATCCATCAGTTGAAATCCTTTTACTGCAGGGTCATGAAGGAATCACGGAATGTTTTTCATTCCTTTCTACCAATGTCCCTCCTAACTCTAGAAACCAAAACCCTCTTATGCTTGTCAGCTCCTCCTCTTCCCCACCCCCGTGAATTCAGCTCTTGGCATTCACCAGCGTAAAAAGCCATGGGATTCAAAACAGAAATTCTTCAAAACAGAATTCATGGCATTAAGCAGTAAGTAGGATATTCTGATTTTATTGTACTTTACTTACTCCTACTTAGCTCTAATCCTCACTCCCTAGACAGGGGCTCACTCTTGCTCTCAGCGAAGTCGATAGGAATTTGGCTATTGACTTCAATGGAAGTGGGATCAGATCCTCACATCTGTTGCACAGGGCAAGCAATATGCAGAGCAAAAAAAAAAAAGATAGGTGGGGAGAGGGAAAGAAAAAAAGGGAAAAAAGATAAAAACTTCAACACTGAATTGTGCAATGATAAATGAATGATAAATGAGCTTGGATCAGGATTGCAAATAATGGATGCAGGGGAAAGCTCTGAATCTGCAAACCCCAGGTAACACCACCAATTCCTGCTTTCTTAAAAAGACAATTCAAACAACTGCAGGGGGGGGAAAGAAAGAAAGAAAGAATGAAAGAAAGAAAGAAAAAAAACACAACAAAAAATAACCCTCCAGTCACAGTTTCTAATACAAAAGGACCAGCCAGCCTCTCAGTAAAGCTTTTCCATGGCAAGGAATCCCTCAGCTCCCTTTCCAGCCCTCCTCTCCCTCGGGGTTCGGAGCACAAGGCGAGCAGACTGGGCAGGCACACACAAGGAGGCAGCAGGATCCCAGGCCGTAGAACATGGAGCTGATGGAGCAGTGTGAGAAGTCAAGTACTAGTTGCTGCTCTACAGCACAAGAAGGATCCAAGATAAACAAGACCTAGATCTGGAACATGATCCCGCCCTGCGTCACAACCCTGTGATAATGCACCAGGAGTCAGGATTTCTTGGCATCAATCATGCTATCAGCAATAAACAAGCCAGTTCTCTAGAGCTACAAGGGACGCAAAAGGAGTTGGGGAGGGAAGGGGAGGGGGGAAGGCAGAACTACCTGTGTATCAGCTGAAAAACTATATAAAATGAGTATGCAAAGAGGCAACTGCCAAAACTGGGATGGGAAGAAAGAAAAGGAGATACTGAAACAAATCTTATAAACCTCCTACCTGCAGATGCCATTCAAGAATTAGGCATCTTGGCAGAATAGTTTCTTCTTGCGATAATTGGAGGGCAGCAATGGTAGCTTGCAAAGGACAGCCCCAAGATTCAACTTCTGCACCTACATCTCCTTAATATCACAAAGAATTTCAAAGTCCTCTTAAAAAATACTAAAAATGAGTAAACATATATAACAATCTAGCTGGCTCTCCAAAATGTCTGAAGTCTGTTTGCCCTCTACACTCTATGGCAATCAGAAAAGCTACTCTCCCTCTCCATTTATACTCCATTTCAAGTTGTGGTTCTTACTATGTGCAATGAGTCCACCGTGCCAGAAAAACCACGTAGCTTGTAAAAAGCCAGAAAAAGACTGACAAAACTGTGAAGAAACGGAAAGCAGGAACAATATTTTGCTAAAAAAGTAAAGACAACATTTGTGTTCAGAGAGGAGCTAACATAGTGCCTACAGTCTCCAATCTGCCCAAGCACCTGCTTAGCTTTTAAGGCGAAGCAGCCCTGCAGGTTGCAGTGTATTTCAAGTCACAGAGGTGCTCCAAGGCATGTCTAGATTAGCGCCCGAGCAGTGCTAGCCGAGTCGCTAGCATTTATTGACTGCACATATGGCAGGAAGAGCTTTAAAGCTGCACAACAAGTGGCTTTCAAAACCATCAGACCTGCAAAAATAAATCAATACAATTTGCTTCTAACTATCCAGTCCTGAAGTCAGGTTTTTATTCCTGACCCACCTTCTCGCTCCCCCATCCCATCTGATCCAAGATGCCCCAGATGCTCCAGTATTGGCACAGAGGGAAAACCCAGGTCAGAGCAGAGGGATGTGATGGGAACTGGAGTAGAGTGTCACGTACTGCTCGCTCTAACACCCTGTAAAAAGTCACCTCCTGCAACACAGAAATTCTCAAAGAATTAAATCCCTTATAATCCCATTTGGCAGAAACAAGGTAGAGCAGTATGCTGGTGCTTAAGACATTTTAGTCTTTCAGAAGGTACATTTTGTTTAAAAAAAATAAAACCCTGCTTCTCTTGAAAAGAACTTGAATGGAAGAAATTTTAAACCTGAGTCAAACTTCTCTGTGAAGGCACTTTTTGTTTCCTAGGCTTTTTAAAGGAAGTTACAGAGAATAAATCCTTGAATATTTTCACTCTTCCCATATGTGATTATTTTTATAGCAGCCCATATACATGCTACTCTAGTTCATACGTACAAATAAATGTGCTGAGCTAATACTAAAACAACGACTGCAGTAAGACTTAGAAGCATTTTCTACAAGAATATACAAATACAAGCAAAATAAAACATACACTGCTTCCCAAATTAAGAGCTGCTAATTGTGTTTACAACTTCTTTCCCACCGGGAAATGCTATCTGTGGTCCAGCGGTCCACCTTCCCCTCTCCCCCACAGCAAATGACCTACCAACTAAGTACCAGCTTTATGCTCAAGTTGGTCAACTGGGTTTTTGCTTAACCCACAGGCATTTTTCCTATTTCAAAGTTTCTATTAACTCCCTACTGATGTATCCTAAAAGAAGTTTTAAGGGCTTGGAAGCACATAAATAAAATAGACTTTGCTGGACCAGCACAGCCAAATGAAAGCCTTTCACCTGCAGTGGTGGTGATAAAAATTTTAGATGCAGCCACACACATGGCCCCTCCATAAGATAGCTGCGATTTCCAGCCATTCAGCAATCTCCTGGCCACTGAGCTGCCTCGATTACACTGAGAGAAGCATCAGGACAGGACCTGGGGTTTGGGTTGGATGTTTTGGGACTTGCTTTTCTTTTTTTTTTTTTCTTTTT
>VZTV01040660.1:12331-26923 GCA_013400875.1 Anhinga rufa | reverse complement strand
AAAAAAAAACCCAACAAAACTGAAAAAAAGACATTTTGGGAGCCCAGCTGTGTCACTTCAATTTTTGCTAGATGTTGAGGAAGATTTGTGAGGACTCTCCCGGGGAGAAAGGGTCGGGTCAGAGGTAGAAAGCCGCTCACCCTCTACCAGAGGCATTTATAATGCCAGGGCAGCTCCATGGGGAATGTCTGTCTGTCTGTCCTTCCCTCTGGGGTTGACAAGAGGCAGACGGCCTCCCCCCAGCTGTTCCCTTTGCTACGTTACAAATGAGATGCTGAAAAGCAGCCCTTGGCCTTGAGACAGCTCTTCTCTCTCTAGCTTGTTCTACCCATCAATTAATGTCAAGCAAAGGTGTTTTATAAGTATTTTATAACTTTTTCAAGAGTGGGACCCTCACGCCTTTTGCACCTTGCAACTCCTGTGCGGGGTGGCTGCCAAAATCCATGTGCAGTGAGTTACGTGTGAGAGCAAACGGGACTTTGCTTTTCATGAAAAAGAAAAAAGCTCCTTAACATTCAAATTCTTCTATGGACACTTTATCCAAAAAGAACATCTTTGTTATAAGTGAGGGTGGGGAAAAAACCCCATCTTTATCCTTCCCCTTCAGGAAAGTGGTACTTAACACCAATGTCAGACATGATCTTCTGTCACCTTCCATTCCTGATGCACTTTGAAACCTGGTACCAAGAGCTGGTGGCTTTGCCTGGATGCTGTCACTCCCTAATAAGAGCAAGTGGCATTTTGAGTAATTGTTCACCCTTGTAGCTCTTGGCCTGTGCAATGGGTGTGAAGCGTGAGGAGTGAGTTATGAAAAATAATTAAAAATAGTAAGTGGCAGCGTATTTCCTGATGGAGAATGGTGAGACGATGGCAGAGGCTTTCAGACCGTCTCTTACCCACTCACCCTCTCCTCTTGAACTGACTTCCAGCAATTGGGATGCACATTCTCTTAGGAAGCAGCTTCCATCTGAAGGCTACTGAATTTTCCTTAAATGCCGGTTTCTGTTGGAGCTGATAAGGCAGCAGCCAGCCTGCAAAGATAACGCAGGGGATGGAGGCTTCTTGGGTTTGTCTTTATTTGGATTTTTTAGCAAGTATTTGACACACACTGAGAGCTGTCTAGAGACTTTGGGTTTGGTGGGTTCCCTCCCTCCTTTGTCTTTGGTCCCAAAATGCTTTTAGGGTGGTTTGGGAGGGGAAAACGAAGGTGTTAATGGAGCTGGTGAATTAGCAGTGTTTACTGAAGGGAATAGGGAAGGTGGGCAGTCAGGGCTGGATGATGAGGGAGTCTCTGGGCTCTGCTCTTTTGATGGTTCCAGTTGGAAAATATTCCCCCCAACCAGGGTTTAAAGAGGGTGAGGAGCAACACAGAGTCACCCTAAAAACCTGGCCGCCGGAAAAAATGTGCCATGGTGTAAGAAAGCTTGTGATTAATTTTCTTTTCAACTTCCGTGATTCTGTGATTCCCCCAACTCCAGCTGCTGTTCTCCCAGAGCGTTATCCCTGTTTGGGCTGCTGGTTTTTGTTAACCTGCAAGGGAGTGTTTACACTTGGCTTATGTTAACCAGAAAGGAAACTTTTCCAGCCAAAAATTGATTTACCTGCTGATGCTAATGACTTCGTTATAGGGAGCCTGGTGAGCAAGACAGACGTGGGCAGAAAATGTAGGTCATGCCCTTACACAAACATGTTTTCTGTCACCCTTGGAGTGCGAGATTAGTGTCCGTTTTCAGCCTGAGCAAGTCCTTAGTGATGTAAGGTGTCCCCCATGCTTGCATCTTTGCTGTGATGCCGTGGTGTTCCCAACTTGGCCTCTGTCTGATGCAAGTCTGTGGATGGTTGCACCGGGGGCCAGATTAGGACAGAGATCTGGCTGGAAGTCTCACCAAAAAAAAAAAAAAAAAAAAAAAGTCAGTCAGTTATGGCACAGCCCTATAGCACTGGATTTTATACACCTTGTTGTTGCTTGTGGCACCCCTCAGGTGGTTTGTACAAAGCGTGCTGTTATTCACTGATATTTAATATTCATTGTTTTCTTGGCGGTGTTTCACCATGGCTGGAATTACACCACCAAACACCACATCCCATTTTCAAGTTTCAATGCAATTTGTGGGCACGCTTTAATTAAGCTTCACAGCACTGCTTGGAGGAACGTGTTGTATGCCTGTAGTATTGTGCAGGCAACCTCATACAGAGGGTCAGGAGCAGTAGAGGAACACAGTGTTTTTGTTACATGCTTCTGACCAGCAAATCTTTTTTGCTTTTTAATGTAACCTGTTGCATATGAAATTAATTTCAAACATGCGTTTGCTCACAAAGTAGCGTTCTTTGCACCAGAAATCCATAACAGTAGAAGAAACCACCACCAGATGTCTGTATTTATAGAAAACTGGCACGTTCTGTCTGGCGATGACAGAATATTTCAGTGTATTTATGAAGTGCTCGTGTTTTTAGAAATACAGAAATCCAGTCAATATCAGTAGAACTATTCTTCAGACATCTTGCTTTTTTTTTTTAATTTTAACTAGCAGAACATGTTTCTTTAGTTGATACAGTACCACCCCCACCCCCCACACTTTTCCTACCCCACTGTTGCCGCTGTATTTTCTTTACAGCTTCACAAACCTCTTCACTTTAGAGGGGCATCTCTGGGTTTAAAACAAATGCTACTAGAATCTCATGCAACTTTGACTATGTACTTCTACGTCAGGTGTTTTTACTTGAGAAAGAACAGTTCATAAAGCTGAAAGAACAATGTCCACTCTAGGAATGGATCCTACAACATTTTTCAATTTTCATAATAATTTTTTTTTTTGCTAAGATGCCCCTAGTTTGGGTTGTTACCATGCAAAGCGTCTCACATTTGGATCTGATTACATTGGGAGTTAAATTTGGATCAAGTCAGGGGTGTTGGAGGGTGCAGGAGCCCCGGCATGGCTGGTGGTTGAAGTGTGAAGCTCATCAGAAATTGTGTCCTCAAGACAGTTCAGTTCTGTTCCAAACTTTCTGTGTTAACAGATAAATTGAGCCTCTCGACGCCTCAGTGTCAATACTTTTGCTTATATACCTGACATAGGCATCGGAGAGTTTCCAGAATTAAAATTTGCAGAGATGTCCCCAGTTCTTGGTTGGATGGTGCTGTTGGAAGCCAGGGACACATACCTGGCAGAACATAAATTTAGGGGATTTAGATAAGTGCCCTTATGTAGTATGGTAACAAATGAGGAGCTGTACAGAAACATAAGGGAAAGGGGCTCCTTGTGAGATTTGCTATTGGAACACAACTCCTAATCTGTGCAATCTACAAATCAAGTTAATTGGGTTTGCTCAGGCTGTTGCTCACACGATTGCTAAGCACAGTAGCTTGAAGGCAATAGGGGTTTGGTCTCCCAGTCTTTGCTGTGTATTTGTTTTTACAGAAAATGCCTTTGATATATGCAAGTTATATTTCCGTGCATTACAAATGATAGATTCCTCCCCCATATCCTGTGACAGCCTTCCCTGGAGACAGACAGTCTGTGTTGTTTTAGCAAGATGAAGAAAGATTAACGGGAAAGGTTTTGCTAGTGTTTGCAAAGACTTTGAGCAAAAGCGAAAGGTTTGGATTGAGGATTTAGGGGGAATGAAAAAGTGTTTCTGAAAACTACTGCTTGCACATGGGGCTCCCCTCACTGGCTCCCCTCTCAAGCAGGCAGCAGTCTGCGAGGAGCACCAGGACAGCCCCAGTGAACCCCGAGGCTGTGGGCTTGACATGTGCTTGGCTCCCTCCATGTGCTCCTGCTCAGGTAGGACTGATCCTCCCTGCATCTGCAGGTCTACAAATTATTTTCTGAGACAGCTGTGCTGGTGCATTTACTCTCTGGGTGGCCAAGGAGCATCCGCACCACTGGGGAGTGTGGGAAGGTGCTCCAGGAGACCCCTTCATCCCCTCCATGGGGGCTCACCCCACCAGGCACAGGAATGCTGTCCTGTGGCATGAAGCAGAGGCACCGAGAGAGGTGTTCAGCTCAGAGATTAAGTCATCTACATGTCGGTGTCTCACCTGCCCTCAAAGTTGATGGAGATGTTAGTAAGTAGGGCATTGAGCCAGTATTGACCAGCTTTCTGCAGACTGTAATGGGAGACAGACACGTAAATTTAGGTGAATCTGAGTGCTGAGTCCTGGCCATATTTAGGTTCCTGGGTTAGTTAATGGTGGTGGTATATATGGTTACTGCTCATCTATTTGCATGCAGTGCCAGTAATTAAAGCCTCCAGGTAATTCACCAGCATGTACCCACTGAGGTTTTTTTTCCCCGAGTTTGAGCCTGGAGGGGCTCTAGCTCACTCCTTAGCTACCTAATGTCTCAGCCCAGGCTAGGCCACCCTTACCCAGAGCCCCAGCCTCTCCCCGCTGGGTGCCAGTGCCTGAGGACAGATTGCAGGTCACACTGTCTCAACAAACATCCGAGGACAGACCCGTGGTACATTTTGGCCGCTATCAGCAAAATAGCTTCACAATCAAGCTAATCGCTCCTAAGTGTGTAATATTACATGTATTTGAGGGAAGGGGTGGTTTTCTTCCTTCCTGATGATCAATTTATACCCCAGAGTGGGAAGAATTAATAGCCCTTGGGCCTTTCTCATCACCATGCAGAGAATTAGCATCCCAAGCAGGAGGGGCTCAGAGGTCTGACCTGCAACCTTCTGTGGTGTTTTCTCTGTGAAGCATGGACGTGATGTACACTAAATCAGTCAATCAGGTTCAGGCAGTTCTGTTTGCTGAAAACAATACCATCTCACAGTGACCCTGAAAACGTTACTTTTTTATTTTATTTATTTTTTTTTTTAAACATCCTAGCAGAGGGATTGTAACTGGATCCAGGAGAAGTTGTGGGTGGTGGATCAGGAGCTGGAAGCAAAACTTTCCTCTCTGAGTTAGTGCTGCAAATCCTGCCCTTGCTGACAAGGCTGGTGATGCATGCAGAAGACTTGGTTGCCTTCACCATGGCTAGATATATGGTTGATACAGCAGCTCCTGCTTCGTGTGAACCAGTAAAGGTGGATGCGATGGCCCAGAGCCCTGCTGTTGTGAAAGGGAACATAAAATCATGGCAGCAGCTGGAAAAAAGCCACCAACAAAAAGTGCTCTGTGCAGAGCTCTGATGGTCCCTTTGAGAGTGTGAAGGAGAGGAGCTTGTCTGGCCCCTGCTATGCTGCAGAGCAGGATTTATTGGACCCAATCTATTTAACTGCATGAGAATGAGATGCATCACACCCTAAAAGCACCTTTTCCTCCCATAAAGGGAGGTGAGGGACCCCTCAGGTGCCTACACTGTGTGTATCTGAAATTGGAGGTGAAGGAGTCCTGATGGGTCTGTTTTTGAGCACGTCCTGGTGTAAATCAGGAATAGCTTCTTTGAAGTGAAAAAAGAAAGGCTAATTTAAAGCCAATAAACGTAAAATCACCCTCAGGCTTCAGAGAATATTAGAAGGATTAATATGTGAGCCAGCCCTTTTCCTTACACAGGCAAAACTTTCCTTTATGGCATGAAATTCAGCTCATTGCAGAAGGCTCAGGTACCACTAAACCCCTCTGTTAAGGGCTTGCTTGGGAGGCCAAAGGTTTATAGACATTATGCTGCCTGTCTGTCTGCACACAGAGAAGTGTCATGGTAAATGAATCCATTACCCAGGATTGTTGATTTAACACCTTTCTTCTACCTCTGGAAAAAGCTTCCTTCCAGGTCCTAAATCTGTGTTATCTTCAGCTCCCTTGGTGTAATTGGGGATTTGGGGATTAGAGGATGGGAGCCAACGTCACTGCTGCTTTTCTGCATTTTTGGAACATGAGGGAAGAGGCTGGGGGTGGAAGAGTTCTCATATGTGCAGTTTATTGGTGTGTCTTTGGTAGAGTTTTATTGCTTTGTTAAAAGACGTTGAGCTGTATGATTTATTAGGACTGCCATGGAGACTGTATTAATGATTATTTCACATTCCATGGGATATTAGTAGGTCCTGCCCATGGTAAGGTCAAAATGAAGGGGCATTTGACATAGTACTGCTTTACTTACAATAACAACTGATAACGAGCCTAGAAAATAAGTAAGTCTCTTTGACTGCAGGGTGCGTTATCTTGCAGCAGATATCAACACAGCCTTCTAGAGAGAACTGTTGACCCTTTGCTGTGTGTTGTCAGATCTCTGAGAAGTGCCATGGCAAACCTGCATGCATGCACGCACGCCCTTGAAAGTGCTTTTACTTGCTTAGGAACAGCCATCCCAACATTAGCAATTATTTCTGGCAAATGCAGTCTGCTAACCATGTGGGATCATGGGGTTTGGTTGGGAATGACCAGGCCCGGTTGGCATGAAAAAGAGCTTGTAAACATTTGCTTTTCTTTTTCAGGGTTATCCTCTAGTAAAAAGTCAACATGGCCCACTTGGTGCCTTCCGGAGCAATGGGTCAAGTCCCCAAGCCGGGGCTGGTTAGTCTCAGATTCATACCTGAAGTGGTTTGTGGTCCTTTGACTATTTCTGCTGTACATTCAGAATTTTCTAAAAAGACATGGGTATTTTAGACCGCAACATTCTCGTTGCTGCAATGCTGCAGCAGCTGAAGCTTTAACCAAATCAGTCATTATTGTGACTCTCTTCATAATTAAAAAAAAGCATCTATTGGGCAGAGACCTCCATTTTGAGTGATTGCCATCCAGCATGGTAGACCAGTTCCCTACGACTGTATTTGACCTTGCAGATTTGGTTAGGCCAACTTGGACCGATAGGCTGTCCATGGGTCATCCTTGCCTTCACAACATCTGTAGTGGGGGAGATAAGACAGCAATCGCATCCTCTGCTAGCTCTCCCCTGCCTCCAAAGCAGATTTTACAATGTTTTGTTAATTTTTCATAGGCTACTACTGGCCAAGCGGAGACATTCCTTGTCTGTTATTCATGGGGAGAAATGCTTGATTAGGGCTCCTTTTCCTGGAACCATTGGTAAAGCTGATGCCCTGGATCCTCTTCTGCAGATAAGATTAGGAGCATTGAAACTGGCACTCTTCTGGCAGTGGTTTTGACTGGCTTGGGGTGGTAACTGCAGAGAGGCCGTTTTGGATGACGCTGAGATATTTTTCAAAAGTTTTCCCGTAACATTTGTCAAGTGCCGATTGCTGGTGGGTGCTGGGGGCAGAGAACTCACCTAATTGATATGGATTTTTTTTTTTCACATTGTTTCTTTCACTGATGGTGGTTGTGAGAGTTGCTGCTGTGAAGGGAATGAGTCACTCATTTGTTTGAAGCAGTGAAGAAAGGTTCTGCATGTTCCCATTGATATTAAACGCGAAGCTGTGATGTTCGTGGTTTCCTTTTCTCTCACTTTCAATGTATTTGGTTTTCATATCAGGGAGGTCAGGAATTCATGTTTGCTGCCTTTGAGGAGGAAGGAACCATGTAGTCTTTAGCTCTTTTTGGCTGCCCTTCCCAAACTGCTGTCACCGAACCACTGTAGACCTGTCAGCTGGGGATATTTTCAGTTGCTCTTTTCATGGGGAACCTGCCTGAGCTTTTCAGCCTCATGGGTCAATTTTTCTTCACTTCTCTTTATGAAAGTCACTGACCAGTGCAACCCTGGAAAGCAGCAAGGCTTTATCTCATGGTGTTGCAGTTTGAAGGATGTGACGATCAGTGTGTACCATTAGAGCAGCTGGTCTGTCTTGCCTGGCACAGAGATGGGAGCTTCATCTGCTTAGTCTCTTATGGGGGCACAAACTTGTGTTTGATTAAACTCATTCTAGCATCTCTCTATGTGATTATTTCCATGCAGGCAAGTGAAGGATAGAGAGGAGTACCTGCCATCTCGGAAAGTATCCTTTCAATAATCAGGAAACCTAATTTCCCAATTTTTTCTTAACAAATCCCACTGACTTTACCCCAGTGGGTTTTGCCTCTTTAGGGTCTCTTAACTTAGCAAAACGCTGAAGTGATTACCCTGGTGTAGGACTGGTCCATGAGAAAGCTGCTCTTCCTGCCCGTCCGGTGATGTGACAGACTGCATCCACCTCTGTTTCATTCCCCACAGGTAAATTTTCTGCAGACAGAGCAGTCAGTTGGGGACATATGTGTGCATTTTAAAAATAAGGTATAAGCCCCAGCTAGTGTCTTGTTAGGTGCTTCTTTTGGCTGTTGGTCCTGCTAAAAGCTGGAATAGCAGATTTCACTCTCCAAGTAAAATCTGACCACCAAGGGGCACATCTCTACCTGACATCAGAAGCACCCCATGGTTCCCCCATCATTTTTACTTTTGTTGTATCTGTAATTAAAAAAGCAAAAGCATCCCAACCCCACCCCCACAGAGACCATATGTGGGACTGACTCTACGGTTGATGCAAACCCAGCTTTCTAAAGCAGAAAATGTGTTTGAAAATAGATTGAAAGTGATGCAAAAGCCACGCTCTTCAAAGAAAACACCAACCCATTTTGCCTTCATGGTTCTGGAAGGGATTTTATCTTGTGCAAAATGTGTTTCCCCCTCGACCCCCTCCCCTCACCCAGAGCTGTAAGTCCCCTTTTGTTAGGCTGGTGTCGTGGAGCTAAATCCTGGAAACGTAATTTATTCAAAGTGCTCCGCAATGGGCAAAACTTATTGACAGCTGAGTTAAAGTATCTCTTTCTTCTGCATAACAAGGCACTTTTGCTGAATCTTTCAACCGCTGGCTTTGTTCCTCAGATGGGTGAAAAGCGCTTACAGGGGAGAAACAGGCAGGCAGGGAAAATGCTTCTGGTGCGTGTTGTGTGTCTGCACAGTCACAAATTTGCACGCGTACAGCACAGTAGCACCTCTCCCCACGAGTGCATCCCCATTGCATTGGAAGGTGTACGCATGGTGCACAAATCTGGGCATATACTTTATATAAGAAGAGCTGCTGTGGCTGCATGCGCACACCACGTCTGTGTACGTGGTCCTTTGAAAAGCTCCAAGCGGCCATATGTCTACCTTTAACTCTGTAAAATAACAGTCCCCGAAAGGATCTTGGTATTTGTGTATTAAATTCCAAGCACACAGCAAATTTAGCTGAACTTTCTGCTGCTTAAGCACTACTCTTTCCTCCTCCATACAAGGCCTTGAATTAGCTAATTAAAATCTAGCTGAGAGAGGGAACAGTCTGCAATGTAGTGAACTCACCAGATTTCTGAGGTCATTGCTGGTACAGAGTTCCCTCACTCTGTCCCATGAAAAGATTTTTAAGTATTCATTGGAAATCTCCCATGGATTTAACTTCTTCCTTTGTTTTGCTTAGCAGTAAAAGCTTGATTGAAAGTGGCTGTGGCAGCAGTAATGCCTGGCTGAGTTTGGAGAAAACAAGCTCTACACCCGTTTAGACGTTTCATTTGAAAGCAGCTTCCATTATCTCCTATTAGGGGCTGTGGTTAGTGAGCAGCAGGATGAATGCATGTGTGTGTTTATCCATTATGACTTCTTTATCAATTTAATTTTTTTAATCACTAGTTTTTAGTAAGAGGTGAGATTTTTTTTTTATAGGTAATTAATGTCTGATAAAACTGAATCCAGTTTTCTAGGGAAAAACTTTGATGGAGGACCCTAGGAGTATTAAGACTCTATCCATCTGTCCATCTTTTAGAATTTCTTCAGCATCCCGTGAAAGACAACTGAAGAAAATTTGGCATTTTTTCCCCCTCTTACATTTTTTGGGGGAGGCAAAATTTTTAAAACTAGAATTACTTGCTGGAGTTTAAGGTATCAGTTAGTGTAATCCGATCAAAGCTACCCATGTTTTATTAAATGTCTTGTTTTCTGAGCCTCAGTTAACACAGATGACACTCTGAGGAGCAGAGCGGTTCTGCCTGGGCCCCGGCAGCGCAGCCCCACTGACTTCGGTGGTAGCGGGTGAAGATTTTGACTTTAGCTCAGTAAAAGTAGGATAGATCAACACATTAAATGGAGTACATATTTATTTAAGGACACTGCTGGAAATGTTTTGTCTTAACCCCAGAGCAGGTAGGGCACATGGAGGCAGTGCTGGCTTCTGCAGCGTATCTGCTCAGCAGGGAATTGCACAAGGGAAATTCTGCTCTAGCAGCTCTTGCCTGAAGCATGCTCTCTGCGTTGGGACAAAGAACTATTTGTCAGCAGAGGCTGTTTCATATAAAAATCATATTTTTGGGTGAGTTTCACTTTGGAGGCCCTTCTTTCCCCATGTCCTTTCCTGCTGCTGGCTGCCTGCTGCCTTCTCACACTCCTCTGGCTGCACTGGGCCAGTCGGACTCATAACATGACTGAAAACTAATGCAACGAAACATTTTCTGCTGGATTAATGACCTGACTCTTCCTTCTTACCACAGCAGTACCTAGGGAGTGACCACACTCTGAGAAGAGGAAAAGGTCAGTTTGATTTTTGCTTTAGCATTGCTTCGGACTTAGACCAAGTTCATAGCTGAATCCAAATGCCTTCCTGGTGCTGGTGGGGGTTGCTTGGTTTTGTCTTTGCAATTTGGAAGAGCTCAGGTTTACGTCTTTGAATTCTTTAGGAAGCGAGAGGTCTGATTCTGTGGTGTTTTGTGCTTTCTATTTTTGTTGGGCTAATGACAGGAAAATGCCACTTGCTCTTCAAATTGATAGGAAGAAGCATCTCCAGAAAAGACCCTTTTTGTGAGGGTTTTCTCTGGCTGCTGGAGAACTGTTGGGAAGGCTCTGTGATAGGACAAGGGCTATGCTAGAAGCAAACCAAAGTGTGGGGGGAAACGCAGTCAGTCTGCACTCTACTTCCAGGGTCTGTCCAAGGTGGTGGGAAGAGGTGAGTAAGACGAATCCTATGAACCCTGAGGCAACTTCAGTCCACCATTGTAGGTTCTCCTCACAGGTCATCCTTGCCTCGAGCAGAGATGGGGGAGTTAGGGCCATATTAGGCCTTGTTCACCACTTACACAAAGTGTCCTCAAGTTGGAGTCTACCTTTGAATTGGGTGGGCTCTCAGGTAAGGATTTTAGCATGCTGGATGAAGCAGGGAGCATTGGGAAGGTGCAACAGGCAGGAAAGATCTCCGAACTCTCTGGGATGGATGTTACTACTATGCTATCATGGGCAAGAATATGGCTGACTTTTGTCCTATGAGTCTGTCTTCTGGACCCTTCCATGACTGAGACTCCTGGGCTGACCAAGCAATGTGCTTTGAGGTTTAATTTTAAACTAGCCAAAACCAAATTATTTAGTGCAGCCTCATTTCTCAGGGCAGGTGTTGGTGCTGTCAGGCTTGGACACGACCTCCCTGCGGCTGCACTCATGACTTCTGTCAGCTTTGTGAATGCGGCCACGAAGTTAACAATTTAACCATGTAATGACTTTTTATTTTATTTAATCTTCCAAAAACGCTATTTATGCAAAAGCATTAGGAGTGCTGGCATTTCTAGTGCAGCATTTCTTTGGCTCATTTCCTGCCCAGCTGTTGTACTCTCCAGCCCCCTGTCCCCTGGCCGGGCAGCGATGTGTCCTACAGCTGTGTGGAGGTCACACCTGCAGCTCTGCAATGACCACCTCAGCCCGCTCTGCTCCTCAGGGAGCTGGGGCCAACCGCAGCCTGTGACTGTCCTGCTTCTGGCTTGCTTCAGCCGTCATACCCAGCGTTGGCTCAGCTGCTATTGCGGCCATCCCGAGCATTATCTCTGGACCTTGTGTCTGATGAGGCCATCATGGGGCAGGAGCACTTACTGGAAAATCATTTATACTAATTAGGTGGCTTGAAGGTGTCTTGTGGAACAGTAGGAGGGAAGACACAGAGGTCACTTGTCTTTATTCTCCAAAAAGCCATCATCACCTGATAAAGATTCAACTGCCTTAGGTTTTGAAGAGGATGTTTCATGCTGCTCCAGCCAAAGCGGGCAGTGAAGACTTCAGTCTTGTGACCTTTGTTCTCTAAAGAGCGTGTCAAGTTTTGGCTGTGCTGCTGGCCTTGACTTTTAATTGTTGAAGAGGATGTGAGATCAGCCCCAAGCCTTTGTGCTGCAGCTTACCCGGTGAGAGAGGGGAAGTGCTGTGCTTCTCTGCACACCGCTGCCACAATTTAATTTGAAAAAAACATTACCCCTGCCCCCGCCCAATAATGAGCTACCTCTTAACAGCAAAAATTAAAATAAGAAAAAGATGACTATTAGGGATGGAAAGCCTGATGATATAAATAGGTGTGTTTTCATGCAGATTGTTGCACCATGATGCAATAGGGGTTTGCCCTTAATTAACTTGTTTTTAGCATAAATTTCATCCCCATACGATGTGCCAAATCCCCATTGGCTTCCTCAGTGATGGCATGTGCTTGTGATCACAGAATTTGGCCTGACAAGGCTACCTAATCCCCCCTCATGTCTCAGACCCAGTTCTCACCCTGTCATGATCCAGCTGAAGCTGATGCACCAGGTGCTGCAGAGGGAGGATACAGTGGGATGGGTTCATGAAGGGCCAACACAAAATCCTGCCAGGATTTGGGGAAAAGGACCTTGTTCTGCAGGTAGATCGATACTGAGCTCTTGGAGGCATTTCTCTGCCTTGCTGCTTGCCCATCATATGTTGCTCTGGTGGGGGAAAGAAACCCATGGTGGTTTGCAATCTCCTTTAGAGGCATGTCTGTAAATGAGGTGCCCTGTGGACCATGTAATGCCATCCACTCTTGCTCCATGCCTCTTCGTTGTGCCATTCTCTGATTACCTGGCATCCTCCCCCTGCCCCTTGTGCTGGTGTTTGTAAGGAGGTCCTTGGAAGATACCTACCAATGTTCTGCTGCCTTTTCTAGAGAGCATAAATGATTTAGGGCCTTTTTATGCCTCTTTGGCCCTTTTACTTCACATAAAAGTGATAGAGTATGATTCAAAATTTCTGTGCTTGTCTGCAGAGAAGAGCCAGGCCTGGGAGGTGCTTTCTCCTTTTTCCTCCAGCATGACAACCCTCTCACTCGTGGTGGTGGGCAGTCATTTCATGGCTGACCTCACCAAGGATAGTCCCTGAAGTGTTGACTAGTTACTATCTTGGTTTCAGAGTTGCTGAGATATGTCCTGCGGAGAATGGCACTCAGGAACTATCTTTTTTCTTGACAAATGTCTCCTTACAACCTTGCTGCTTATGTGGGTTATGTGATTTTCAAGCTGGCCTGAAGCCTAGAAGTGAACTCATAGGCCTCAAGGAGCAATAAGTGCTGCAGTATTTTAACCAGCCCAGCCAAACTCTGTGTGTGTGTGTGTGTGTGTGTGTGTGTGTGCACGCACGCATGTGTGAAAGCACTTTCCAGCAGACTGGCTATCTGGAACGATAACGCACCTGGCCAAACTCCATTCAATAGTGATATCAGCTGCAATTCTCTGGTCCCATCAAGAAACACAAGCCAAACAAAGATATTTCCTCCTGAAATAGCTTGTTTTAAACTGCACAAATATGACCTGTAGGTATGTGTGAGTAGAACAAGTCTCTCTCAGACTTAGTTTTGTGTGATGAGCAAAGGAACTGCTGGGAAAGCTGAGGTCTGAGCTCGTCCCTTTGCATCAGTGAGGTGTCACAGGTAATCAATCTGTCTCTGAAATCAGCTTCCCTCATTCCTCTTCTATGTGCTGCTATCTTTGTAAGGGTTATAGCAAGGGGATTTGAAGACAGTGAATATGCTTGTGATCAGTTTGGAGGTTCTCTAAGAAAAGCCTTTAACCTGTGGGTTGGAAACAGAGTCTGTTCTTTTATATTTGCATTGTGCTCTCCTATAATGGGCTCTGGAGATGCTAGGCTGGCTCCTTTGAGAAACCGAGGAACTTGTAAAAGTGTCAAATGGTTTTAGTATGAGCTGAAAGGAGCTGTGAGTGCTTCACAAGCCCACTAGGAGTGAAAAGCCTGTCTTATGGTACCAGAGCCCAAGAAGGAGGCAGGAGACAAAGACAAGTTTATGCATTTACATTTTTCAAAGGTCTCTTAGAGCTTCCTATCATAGGACTGATGAAGGCTTTGATTTGGGGCCATCCTTATTTTACAGCCATTGCTCTAGTGCTGTCTGAAGAGCCTGTCAAATGGAGTCTTTGCAGAGAGTATGTTGGGCTATGGGCGAGGAGACCTGGTGTGGGAATCATTTGACCTGTTTTAAGTGCCTGCGTTCTCACGAGATGAGAGTCTCTCTATACAGGGAGCTGAAGGGAGCTAGCTTGGATGTAGGCAGCTATGTTGTGGGAATCCAGGCTATTATTTGGTTTCCCAAACCCAGGTAACTGGTACACGGGGGCTTTTACCCAAGGCTCTGCTACCCTGCAAGAAGGTAGGCATCCCATAGGTTCAGTGTCCTATCTGCCAGCTCCATATGGATGACCTGGGGCATCTTGTGCTGCCCCAAGCATCCTGTGTATCCTATGCTATATCCTCCCAACCCTATGTCTACTCATGGCTCTGCCACTGATTTATCCTGGTATGGTCATAGAATCATAGAATGGTTTGGGTTGGAAGGGACCTTTTAATGGTGGCAATTTCCTTTGCAATTATTGTGGGCCTATAGAATTTTTCTTGCTTTTTTTACCATTTGAAAAACCAAGGAAATGGGATTAGATAATTCCTGATTTCACATTTTTAAGTTTTTCTTTTG
>VZTV01040660.1:0-12275 GCA_013400875.1 Anhinga rufa | reverse complement strand
TTTTTTCTTTTTTTTTTGTTTTTTTTTTTTTTTTTTTAGTTTTAAAACAAGATGCTTCTTCAGAAAAGCTTTGTAAGCTTGCTAGAGTACATTCAGCAACACCAAAGCCTGGCAGATAAGAAGGCAGTATGGATTGATGCAAAGTAGCATCACTCAGTTGTGGCTTTAGTGCCCTGCTTCCATAGCCGTGATCCTGATTTTCATGGGCATTTACTGTGGTAGGGCAGGGCACCAGCCAGCCCTGGGCATCTCTTGCAGAGCTTTCAGAAGCAGAGGCCACTTCTGAAAATCTTTGTGCACAACCTCTCTGAGCCTCTGATTTCTATCCACCTCCTGAATGTGACACAGTTGAAAAATACAGTGAAAAGGTTGGAAAACATGGTTGTTAAATAGACCCGCAGAATCTCCCGTTTACCAGGACCAGCCTGCCCTCACAAGCCCTTGAGCCATTGTAACTTTTCTCTCCCAGCTTCCTGAGAGAGGGTGCACACCATTTCCCAGAGAGACTCCGCCACTGCCAGAAAACGAGACAGTGTTGCTTTGCTCAGAGTTGTCCTTGTGCTTTTTCCTCCCTCTTGTTACAGAGATAAGGAGTCCGTGAAAGACTGTGCAAAGCACCATGTCGGTTTAATCAGCGTATGAGGGAGAAACTAGATATGCCCTGTTAGTGCAGTCACAGTCCAAGCATGAAATTAAGTGGAGGTGGGGGTGGATGCGATGGAGAGAAATGCTGTCCATCTCTCAGGCATGTAGCCGAGAGTCTACAGAAAGCAGGGATTGAGTGAGTGCCCTTGCAGAAAGCCTCTTGGAGCCTGGCAGACCGGGGCTGCTGTGTCTTGCAATTATTGCACATAATAATCCAAAGTGGGTCACGCTGCAGTTTTGTGTGACGGTATTAAATGGCACTTTGGGAGAGCGTGCGTGCTGATTACAGCTGGTGAGGAATGCCATCACTTTAAGAGGGGTGGAAAAGAAGAAGTGAGAACGAAAAGATTTGCTTTGTGCCTTGGGGGATGTGAGGATAGTGTTTTCCCTGTTGCCCCAGAGATCAGTGGAGAGTTACACTCACTCAATCCAAACATCAGAGCTGGAGGCTGTATGTTGACATGGGATTTAATGCAACCTGTCTGCCTAAATGCTCCTTGAAACCATGGTGCTGCGTGGTGGCAAATAACTCCTAGCCTGAATTACTGTGAAGCAGTGCTGTGCACTACCAAAGGGTTTCTGTCCTTCCGCCCAGAGCTGGCAGCGTGATTGTGTGTCTTACACTGGTACTTTCAGCCTTCACAAGCTGGTACCGCTGCTAAGAGAAGTGGTCCTACCTGCCTGCTGTCCCTGACCACCTACCAGCCCTGCTCCACCCCTCCCTTAGCGCTGCTGTAAGCAGCTCTAATAAACTGACCCGACTTATAACCAACTTCAGCCACAGTAGTGATTTAGGCCAACATAAACTGTGCAACTGCAGCCCTACTTTCTTCTCGTGGTTGTCTCGCGTGGATGCAGGATGAGGCTAGATGAGTTAAAAGCGATCTGGGAGCTCAGCCCTTTCCTACCAAGCACTGATACGCTAATGCATCCCTTTTTGCCTAGTTTGGGGGAATTCACCAAGAAGTTGATACAGGTTGAGGTTTTACTGCCTGTCCTGCAGAGCCTCCCGGAGAGATGGCTAGAAGCTTTAAACAGAAGAAAGAGAGCTCCAGGCTGCTGTTGTGGTCTTCTCTTGATGCTATGGTGCACATGAGCCATAGGATTTTCTATGGGTGTTGCCTATTAAAATGAATTGTCTTTTCAACTGTGGAAGTAGAAGGACAAATTACTTAGAGAATAATGTGATTCAGGATCTCCCTCACAATTGGAGGAGAAAATCGGTGTCTTGAGACACTAATTTTGCCATCAAGTTTGACTTTTTGCATTTTCTGCAGTGATTTTAATGTGCTCTTTAAGCTTAAAAATTGTACATGTTGTAAATTTAATTGCTCCTGACAAACCTCAACTTTTACTAGATGTTACAGATATGACAGTTGTTTCTGATATGACAGTTGTTTCTGATATGACAGTTATATGGGGAACCCACAAAAAAGACTGTCACAATGACATGCCATGCTGCCCCGATCTCTGCTGTTTAATTATCTTTCCTGTGTTTCAATACTGAAGAAAGCACTTTCCATTTCTTTCAGAATGAACAAATTAAGCAGAAAATTTTTATTTGCATCTTCTTTTAATCTTAAAACAAAGGGTGATTTTAGTAGTCTCAGCCTACCCTCTGAGCTTACAGAGGGCTACCTTTTTCAGGCAGGAGTCCTGTTAAAAGTCATGGGTATTGCATCTTGTAGTGGATAGGTCTTAAAATGCTTTACAGAGGCAGTTGGCACCCTTGTCCCCGCTTTACAAATCCAAGGCACAGGGAAGAGCTTTCGCTAAACCAAGCAGCAAGGAAAAGAGAATATGACCCACCTGAGAGTCAGTGGCAGTGTTATAGGTCCGTGTTAGATAACAGCAGCTCAAACTAGTGCTGTCTGCTCTCCTGCCCATGGCTCTTTGCCCAAGGTTGAGGGGGTAGTTATTAAAATATGGAAAAATAACTGAATTTGGCCTAGCTTATTTTGTGTGTACAACCTACAGGGTACAAAATCTAAGTGTGTGAACTTGCAGATATGGAGCCATTTCCCCAAAACAGGGCCATGGACAAATGAAATGTCAGAGATAAGTGAAGACAGGGATGCTCTCCTTGTCCCTCCTCAAGGTGAAAGGGGCTTCTCCCGTATGCAGGAGAATTTGACGTTCTTGCTGCTGCTGGTGTAGCTGTGTAGCACATCGTTGGGGAAATCATGTCATGGCTCTTTTGTCTCTTATTCTTAGTTATTCTCATTAGTTATCTGAGTGCTTCAGTTCAGCCATGGTTGGACATCTTACTCCTGCTGGGGGAAGGAGTCTTTCTATAAACTATATGAAATCATGTTGCTGAGGCACTTGTTCTGGCTTATCAAATAGACTCTCTGCTTTCCTGTTGGTCTCTAGATTGAAGTCAGAAAAGTTGGAAAGGGTCAAAAAGTAACATATATTGCCTTTGGATGTAGTCCTCACTGCTGCTTTTTCCGTTTTGGTACACTGTCTCCCAGCAGCCATGCAGTAGGTCAGTCCCTAGCGCAGGGGCATCAACCCTGAGGATCTGCAGGCGGGATCAGCCGAGTTGCTTTGCTCTGAAGTAACGTGCAGATCCTTGCCGATCATTCCAACTGGTGATCTCTGCCATTCTCCAGCCTTGTTCCCCAAATTCCCCACTACCTCCCCTGCCCAGACCCTTTGCACGCACGCGGTGGTGAGCTACGGGGCCGTGCAGCGCAGTCTCCCTGCCAGACACTTGGGCGTCCTGCCAGCTGCCCGGCTCCCTTGGGCTGACAAAGGCTGGGGCTGCTGTGGGAGGAAGCGTGTGCGGCTCCCAAGGGGAAAAGGAGAGCGAGCACTTTGTATCACTTGACAGGAAGGCCTCTGCTTGACAAAAGAGCACTGCTGACAGGCTCCAAAAAGCAGCCCGGGGCTTAAATTTCCTGAGCCAGCAAGACATCTCGAGCCTTAGTGCAGGGGGTTAAATAGATGGGAGTGAGAGCAGGATCCTTGGATGTTCGCAGACCTTGGCAGGTGGATTACTGACCTGTGCATGGCTTTTCCATCCCAAAAGGTGAATTTTCTACCCATCCCTTTCAGCCTCTGGTTTCTGGGCAGCTGCTGGGGCATCAGGGATGCTGGCAGCTTGGGAAGCACTCGCCAGATTTTTCACTTCCCCCTCTGCTCCCCCCCTGAGGCTCGCACAGCAGTGAAGTAATCTGTGACATTCAGACAGCGGGAAGGGGAAGCCACTGCAAAATAAAATAACAGCATCAGGAAGCGGCACCGTGCTCTTTCCCGCTCCCAGCTGGGAAATGACAACACTTCATTCAACTGCTCAAAGCCTGTCGCCGGTTCAGCCCTTGCTGAGCTGTGCTGGCTAATAACTTCCCCGGCTGCCCCCGCTCGGCGCTGCCTGCCCAGTGGGCTCAGGGGTACTGGGAAGATGAGACAGGCAAGGTGCCAGCAGAGTCACTTTAACAGCAGGCGCTGCACAATAACACCTGGCAAAACAGTTGCTTGGGTTTATAGCTTCTGTGAAGACCCTGGAGGGTGTTTCTTTTACATTTTAATTCCTGCTAGTTACATTTTGCAGAAAACCCAGCGCCCCCCCTTCCTTTTATGGTGGCTGTTACTTTTACAGATGTATTGCAACCCAGTGTTTCACAGCCCAAATCCAGTGTGTAACGTGTCAAAGTGAGACTGCCGGTGGCGAGCTGGCCGCTTGGACAGGTGGTGTGTATGTTAGGAGAGAGGTTTTTCTCTCCTCCTTCCCTTCCAATTATGAATCAACCTCTGGGTGCAAGGCACTGCCTCTCTAGACAGGTGCCTGAGTGCAGGAGGCTGGTCTTGCATTTCATCCATGGTTTCTCTTTAATGTGCGTGAACGTGCAGGGAAGTCGATGAGCCGCCGTTTGTAATCTGCCCAAACCAACAGCCAACAACCAATCGAACTGTAGCTCCCAGGCAAAGGATGCAGCTTCTTCCTGGGGTAACATAATCCTAGAAGGAGAGACACTTAGTTTTGTGGATGCTCAGGTTTGTTAGCACCAATCTGACAGTGTGAGAAGGACGTGAAAGGGAGTGTGTGAGAAAGTGGGGGTATCATCTAACTGTAGGCATCTAATTTGGGCATCTAAGTGAGGACTCATAGTAGTGTCTACTCTGTCCATTAGCTACACAGGAGGGTAAAGATAGGCAGTGTAAATAGCTCCAGACATTTGAGCTTACACGACAGCCTCTGGAGGGAAACAGTGGTGAAAATGCCATTGCTTTAATGGTCAGAACTGGGCAGTTCTAGCAGCGAAAGGTCTCCTCTGTCATTACCCAACCCTGCTAATCTGAACCAGAAGCGTTTCCTTGCCTTCCCTAACAGCAAGCAGTTCTTCAAAAGCAACCTCAGTTTTCCCTTCTCTAGTGCTCCCTTCCATTCTAAAACATGAGGGGGAAAAAATTCAACCTGGCACATCAGACCTGATGAACAGAGGCTGATGGCACCAACCAAGCACCTTAACGTTGACAGCAAGATCCACAGACTTTAAATCCTCAAAAGCAGATTATGTTCTTTGTTTATGTACGACTGGAATGTAAAAATAAGCAAGGCAAAGCCTCCCTTGTTAACTGGAGTCCTAAACCACAGATCTGCTGTGGATTTAATGCCTGTTCTCCTCATCTGAATCTGAACGGACACAAAGGAGTCAGTGCCTGGTGATGGGCTTGAAGTTCCTGGAGAATTTGTGTACTGTTTGGGGCGCCCACAGTTTCAGCTCTGGTGGGCCTGACTGTGGCTGTCCACAAGCCCTCTGTAATCTTGTGGTTCCTTTCTAACGCTGGCCCCTAAAAAACACTTTCAGAAATTACGAAGCAAAATGGTCGCAAGTAAAAGCACGGGCTGCATGCGTGTCTGTGCTGCCTGGGGCAGGCAGCCTCACTGCTGCCCTCCAAACCAGCTGCCTCCAAACCCTGTGCCAGCCTGGGTTGAAGTTGGCAGAGCTTACTGACCATCCTTGTGCTGGTGGGAGGTGGAGGATGCCCTGTGAGTGGCTGTTCTGAAGATTGCTCTTGGGGGATGGTGTGGATGAGGTTGCTGTTTGACAGGGCTGTTTAAAAAGGATAGGGGCTTGATTGGCAACAAAATATTGCCCACCAAGGACTCATCAAGATGACTTTTTAGCCCAGGATGTAGCTTGTCTTCTAGGGATCCTAGACCAGATTTTCCATGGACTTCAACCATGCAACTCTCAGGGTTAGAATGCAATTCCTGTTCTTTTTTAATCAGGTCTCTTCCATAGCAGCTGCTATTTTTTAGCATGCACCAACAACTTTAGGGGGTAACAAAGTTAGCGGAGCCCCACAAGTTGCCCCTCCAGCTTCCAGCCCCTCTCTTTGCATGCTGTGACTTGATGGCATTACCCAAGAGATGCTGTCATCTCATCGCTGCACTGCCATCCCTGGACATGTGGAAAGGAGCATACACTTCATGGCATGTAGGGTACAGTATGGCCGTGTAAAATACCAAGCTGGTCCTGCAAATTGCTGAGAGGTTGCACCCACTCTAAGTGAGGCTCTTCCCATCCACTGGCTTTGGGGATTATCTCTTCAGCCCTTCAGATGGTTACAGCCTGAGCAGTTACCCCATCTGCATGGAGATGCCTTGTGCTCGCAGAGGGATGTCATAAATATCTGTCCATGTTCCTGTGGGATTTTTTGAGTTTCTTCTGAATGTTATAGCCAGTTTGTGTTTTGCGACTGGTTTTTATCACCCAGGCTCCACCACTGTCAATCCTCTTGCAATTGCTTATGTTAATCCTCTCGCTGGCTATTTCTTTTCCTGTACCCAGCATCAGTCTCCCTAGGCTTCTCATCCTGTAGTGCAGCTAAATCCTGAGACCACTGGACTCTTTGCCTGCATCCCAAATAAACACAAAATGCTTGCAGTTTTTCTTGGCCAGGTGCACTAAGCAAGCAAAGATATTAAATGATGTCACCATCTACTGATGGTGCTGTTTTGATCCTGGTTTGCCACAGAAAGCAAGAGTGCAGCTGTGAGCTGTAAAAAGGAGGCCCCTGGCATGTACATCTGGAATGGTGGTGCCCCAAAGCCATGTTTCCCTCTGCAATGAGTCTGATTTTAAAGTGTCTGATCACTTACAGTTGTGAAGGGTGGTGTGACCTGCTCTTGGGGCGATTCCTGCCTCTGCACTCAACCTGCTGTTGGACCTTGACCAATTTATTTCATAGCTCTGTTCATCATCATCATCCTGCTTTCTGTCTGGTCACTCCATTTGGATGTACTCTCTCATTGTGCATTTGCACTGTACCTCATTCAATCAGGGCTCTGATCCTGACTGGGACCCTGGGGGAAGTGCTGTAATAACTGTGATGTAAAACCCTGCTGTGTTGATTTGACAGGGCTTTAACCCGTTTTGCATCACTATAAATGACTGCCCTGAGTGTAGCACATCTACAAGTACACACTCTCTCTTTTCCGTGCATGTAATTACATTAGCTCTGATATATAGAGGAAAAAAACCAACAAAACCCAAACCTTGGAAAAGAACTGTTTTCCATCAGAAGTTGCAGTCCTGTCCTGCTGAAATGAAAGCACCTCACAGAGTGGCATAGGCTTTGCTGAACTTCAGAGTTAAACAATCCTCTTGAAAATAAGGGATTCCTTTTAAGACAATTTTCACACTTCAGGTGTTGCTGCTGCTCCATGTCAATCTGGATTTCAAAATCTCTGAAACTGTATGTGAAACAAAGTACCCACCCTCTGCTTACCTCTGGGTGGCAGGAGGCTTTCAATACCCCATGTGCTGGCTATTATGTGGGCTTTAGAGGGAGCAGATTGGGTGGTGGGACACAACACAGGGACCCAAATGATCTCGGTCATGTTGTCTGCCTCGGTGTGGGCTCCACATTCAGCCCTGGTCAATGAGCCATGTCTGCAGATAAAGAGCTATTCTGGTGAAGTGTGCTGAGAGGGGACGTGTAAATGCAATAAAAACTTAAATTTATGCAATATATACCCATGACTGAGCCTCCTTGCTGCTGGAATTGGAGCTTCTAATCTGTTTTAGAAAGTGGTCCTCCTTAAATTAAAAAATAAGACAAAGCCGCAAGTAAATAAATAGACTGGTCTGATGTGGAGGCAGCAGCAGCTCTGCTGTGGGGGCACCCGGCGCTTCGCAGCAGACAGGGACACTGCCTGCCTGCCCGCTAACAGCTCCAGCTCGTTAATCTGAAACCACCGTATGCCGGTCTTGGGACGGTTTTTAAATAGCAAGTCAAGAGGGGAGCCACATTTGTCTGGGGGCTAGGGAGGGAGCCAAGCCTGAGATAGTGCCGCTTGCCGGAGTGTCTGGACAGCATGGACAGAAAGGCCCCCTTGTTCCTATCGTCCAGCCCCCACTGGGTTTTGGCTTTAAGGGTGACTTTTTTTCAGATAAATGCCTACTGGTGTGGAGGTTAGAGGAGGAAAAAATGGCAGCTGAGGCAGAGAAGGGCCTGCGCCTCTTTCTCTCTGCTGAGGTAGTGGTCCAGACCCACTGCAAAGGCTGCCATGAGGAGCTGGGTTGGTTGGTGTGGTGGGTAGGGCATGACATGTCGACTAGGGTGCGACATGGTAGAGGTAACATGAAATGGTGGGTAGGGCATGGTGGCGGTAAACTCCTGAGGTGGCCGGCGGGCCCAGTGTGTGTAGGGAGGGCCAGTGCTGGTGGCCGAGGGTGGGGAAGCAATATGTGATGGAAGGGAGAGGGGTGAAGGTCCTGGTGACAATGGGAGCCGGCTCTGGGGCTGTGAGCAATGAGGACACCAAGGTTTTCAGGGTAAAAGGGATGGAAGTGCGGTCAAATAAAAGCAGGATTTCTGAAATGCAGCAGTTAGAGCCTTGTTTTCTGGTGTTTGCAGCTCTTTCAGCTGGCCAGGGCCACTTCTTGTCCCATCAGGTGTCCTACACTTTCATTTAAAGGGTGTTTATGGGATTTGACTCATTTCTCCAGCAGAAGCAGCACTGATGAATGAGACCTCAGAGCCAAAGCAGCTCCCTTGGGGTCAAGGGAGTGGGATCAGTCCCTGCTCCTGAAAAAAAGGTGGAGGTACCATCTAAAGTGGTCACTTTCCAAGATGGGCAAAGACCATGGTGAACCCCACATCCCAGCCTCCTGCAGTCCTTGAAATTGCTTTTGTTTAACCTACTCGGTGGCCATTTTCACCCTTTGGATGTTCCCTCCCTTGTCCTGGGGATTAACTGGGACATGCAAACAAGGCTAAGGTGGGTGCTAGAGCCTGATATCTAACTCAACATAAAGAGGTGCAGTGGTGGGTCTGCTTTCCTGTGCGGGTGCCAGAGCAGTGGCCCAGGCTGCCCAGAGAGGCTGTGGAGTCTCCTTCCCTGGAGCCATTCCCACCCCGCCTGGACGCGGTCCTGTGCCCCTGCTCTGGGTGTGCTGCTCACGCAGGGGGGTTAGACAAGATGGTCTCTAGAGGTCCCTTCCAACTTCTACCGTTCTGTGATTCTGCTGTGTGGCTGGGGTGCCTGCATGCCCTGCTGCTGGCTGCAGTCTCGCTTGCGTCCTCCAAGACATATCTGTATCGTTTGAAGTATATATCCACTTCCGTGTACCTATTTGGACCAAGCAGATCAGAGGAAAACCTTTAGCCAAGAGTGCTCTCCTCATTTATTAGAGCCTTGACAAGTTAAATAGAGGTAGAGAGTAAATATGAATGGGACTTATGTTGGAAAGATCAGCCTTAGAGACATTAAAGAAAAGGGAGTTAAGTCAACAGGAAAGTCGGCTGACAAATGGGAGGAAAATCTAAGTATGGGGGTGTGTGTGTGCTGTTGGTGTCCCAGTGCCTTTGCGGAGCAGAGGTGCTGGGGGTAGGACACCTGAAAGATGTCTGGCAGATATGGCATCGTCCTGCTCAGGGGGGAGCTGCAGCCACAGATAAGCACCATTGTTTTAAACTTTCTTATAAGTTTGTCTTTCTGAAAAACAAAACAATAAAAGCCATCCACTTTTGCAACTTACATGCAATGCAATTACTGGATCCTTTCCATGTGCTGACAGATTTCATCTGTCTGTCTGCCTTTAGTTATTAATTGCTTAGGCTGCTAAACACAAGTTTTTCATTCATTATCTTTATTTATCATCAATACTTGTCTGATGGTATGCATAGCTGTCAAATTGAGCTAAGTATTACCAATTCCTGGCAGATTTGTGTATTATTTGCATGAGAACAGCTTTCTGCTGCCTGTTTAAATTAGAGTGGATGTGCAGTCATGTTAATGACAAGATCCGGATGACTTCAGCTTTGTGTCAGTGTAACAGCAAAGCAAACAAGCAAAACTTGGACTACAATGTATTTTTGCCATTGCATAGGAAGGTTTGTTTTTGGTTGTTTTTTTTTTTTTGTAACTCATGGTCTTTTTTTGTTTGTTTGTTTGTTTTATTTTTTTTTTTAAAGCATTTACTGAAAAAGTGAATGCCATTTTAAGGCTATTTCTTTAGCAAGGAAGTATGTTATAAATAGAAGGCAAAGATCTTCTTTCCAAGAAAGCACTGCAAATCTGGACCACATCTGCTGACTTCAGCAGTCACACCAGGTTTACACAACACACACGTTGCAGCTGGACTCGTGTTGTGTATACTTAAAGTTAAGTCACCACTAGAGGTGATGGGAACATTTTTGTGAAATGTAGCTTTCCTGAAATCATTTTTGTACTTGTTGAGACCAACATACTTGTGAAGAGGTAGAAGTTTTGAAGAAAATGTACGTAGGAATATCCCAAGAGAGAGGCCAAGACAGAGGAAGAGCAAGACAGTGTGGTGCTCCTCATCTTGAGTTCATGTTGCTGGCTCAAGCTATGGAGCTCCAGGTTCAAAATCTGGAATGAAATGTACCTTTGAAAGAGGGAGAGTGGGAGAAACTTGGCCCTGCACCTCTGACATTCAGTGTCAAAACTGTAACCTCATTCCTCAATAAAAGCTGAAATAAGAGTAAAATGAAAAGGAAAGAGAGAAGGGGACTTCATATTTGGCACTAGCTGGTGCAGTATGTACTTGTGCATTGCCTGCTGTGCTTGTGGAAGTATACAGCCTTCCCTCTGGTGTCCCCTGTGGCAGCCTTCATCAGTTTGACAGCTTTCATAGTCACCTTTTACTTGAAGGTGCAATAGCTATTAGGCAGTCTTAGTATCTAACAAGTTTATTCATGTACTGTAAAGCCAGAGTATTTGCATGCTTTCCATATAGTCCATGAGAATTTAACAGAATCACAGAATAGCTGGGATGGGAAGGGACCTCTGGACACCACCTAGTCCAAATGCCCTGCTCAAAATAGGGGCAGCTGGAACAGGTTGCTCAGGGCCATGTCTAGTCTGGTTTTTGATATCTCCAAAACGGAGATACCCCCAGGCTGTCCTGGTTCATGGTTCCTCCCCAGCTATAGGACTTTGCATATTCCCTTGTTGAACCCTATGAGGTTTCCGTTTGCCCATTTCTCCAACCTATTGAGGTCCCTCTGAATGGCAGTATAACCATCTGGTATAACAACCACTCGTCCCAGTTTTGTATCCTCTGAAAACTTGTTGAGGGTGTACTTGGTCCTGTTGTCCAGGTCATTGATGAATATGTCAAACAGTACCAGCCCCAGTATTGACCCCTGGCTAGTGGGTGGCCTCCAGTTGGACTTCATGCTGCTGATCACAACCTGTTGTGTCCAGCAGTTCAGTCAGTTTTCAATCCACCTTGCTGTCAATTTATCTAGTCCATACTTAATCAGTTTATCAATGAGGATGTTATGGGAGACAATACCAGAAGCCTTGCTGAAGTTGAGATAGACAATATCCACTAATCTCCCCATCTCCACTGTGGTAGGATAGATAGAAGGCCATCCAGCTGATCGGCATGATTTCCCCTTTGTAAATCCACTACTACTAGTCACTTTCTTGTCTGCAATATGTTTAGCTTTCAGGTTTATTTGCTCTATCAGTTTCCCAGGGATCAAGATAAGGCTGATTGGCTTCCACATCTTATATACTTCTATTTTATGAACAAATTTAGCCAGGAGCTTCTTGTTCATCTATGCAAGCCTCCCTGTTACCTTTGCTTTACTTCCTGCTCATGGGGTTGTATCATTCTTGAACTTTGAGGAGGTGATCTATGAAAATTAGCTAGTTTTGCTGGATCCATCCTCTCTCCAGCACCCTCCTCCCTTGGAACTCTTCCAAGCAATTTGCTGAAGAGGCCAAAGTCTGGTCTCCTGAAGGTTGCAATCCTGCTTTTTGCCCTGCTCCTTCCTCCCAGGATCCTGAACTCCACCATTCATAGTCACTGCAGCTAAGGCTGCTCTAACCTTCACACCCCTGACCAGTTCTTCCTTGTTCATATGTATTAGGCCCAAGAGGGTGTCTCCCCTTGTCATTTCCTCATCACCTGTGTAGAAAGTTACTGTCAATGCACTCCAGAAACCTCCTGGACTACTTGTGTCCTGCAGTCCTTCCAGCAGATATCGGGATGCTTCAAGTCCCCCATGAGGCTTCTTCCAGTTATTTGAAGGCTTCATCTACTTCTCCTTCCTCAGCAGATGGTCTGTTAGAGACACCCACCACAACACTGACCACAGTGGTCTGCTCTCTAATCCTGACTCATAAGCTCTCAGCT
>VZTV01040659.1:0-17871 GCA_013400875.1 Anhinga rufa | reverse complement strand
GCCGGGAGGCGTTGCGGGTGCTCCTCGCCGGGCGTGAGGAGCCGGCGGCGGCGGCGCTGCCCCGCCCCGAGCGGAGCCCGGTGGCCTGGATGAGCCAGGAAGACTGGAGCTGCTCGCCCTCCCCCGCCGCCTGGTGTCCCGCTGCGCATGCGCGGGGGCGGGGGGGCGCGCACACGAGAGGGGCGGCCGGCGGCGGGGAGCCCTCGGGACCCCGTCGCGCCCAGCGCGCATGCGCCNGGCTTGTTTAGCCGGTGTCCGGGTTGGGGAGGTGGAACATGTGCAGCAGGGTTTGGTAGTTGACCGTGTCAGCAGCCTGGCTCCTGCAGATAAAATGTCTCTGTGGAGTGTTTGTGCTGTTTCACGGGTTTGGTGGCTATTCTCCCGAGTTCGTTCCACTGGAGGGCTCCAGAGAACTAAAATTAACCGTATCGTCACACGCAGCAACATTTGTAAGGTACCTGAACCTGGGCTTGGCAAATCGGTCCTTAAACAGACCACAGGTTTGCAAGCGTTTTTGCATTAAGCGCTTATCCACGCAGACTATCGGTACTTCATTGGACGATCCCACACAGTTCAGTGTTGAACTAAACTTGGAGGAGACGTGCTAGGCTAGGAGACGTGCAGTTAAAGATGGGGCCACAAAAATGGTCAGAGGGCTGGAGCACCTCTTCTCTGAAGACAGGCTGAGAGAGTTGGGGTTCTTCAGCCTGGAGAAGAGGAGGCTGCGGGGAGACCTTATTGCGGTCTTTCAGTATATAAAGGGGGCTTATCAGAAAGATGGAGAAAGTCTTGTTTACTGGGGCCTGTAGTAACAGGACGAGGGGCAACAGTCTTAAACTGAAAGACAGTAGTCTTAGACTGGATATAAGGAAGACATTTATCACACTGAGGGTGGTGAGACACTGGGACAGGTTTCCCAGAGAAGTTGTGGATGCCCCACTATTGGAAGTGTTCAAGAGGAGGTTGGATGGGGCTTTGAGCAACCTGACCTAATGAAAGATGTCCCTGCCCATGGCAGGGTTGGACTAAGTGGTCTTTGAAGGTCTCTTCTAGCCCAAACCATTGGATGATTCTATGATGTGCTGCCCCAGCTGAAATTTACTAACCTTCTGAAACAAATTACCATATTCAGCCACCTTGGCGGTTGTTCATTTCTTCTCTTGCAGCCATACCTGACAATGTTTGTATGCAAACAATCTTTATTGAAAGGTGTGAGGTACAGGGAGCAAGAGATGCTCTAAGGGATTTGTTTTAAGGCAAAAGGTCAGCCACCTTTTAAAGATTAGGAATGGTAGTCTTCAAAGCATAAGGCATGTCTACCAGCAGATGATATTGAAATATCATTTACAAGGACAGGGTTACAAATCACGGTCCGGTCCAGCTGAATAGCTGTGTCGCGTGTAGGAGTAAGAAATCCCTATCGAATTATAAAGTCGGGCCGCGCTGAGAGATGGTGCCTCTCGCGGAGGTGATAGATTCTGCGGCTCCCCCAGTTGTAGAACACAGGAGGAACTGGGAGCCTTGGCTTTGTTGAGGGACAAGTCACTAATGACGGACAAGTCACTGACAAATCGGAGGACAAGCTACTGATTTTTAATTTGTCTGAGGCAGCAGCAAACCTTGTGTCATCTATGCTATTATGCCATTACAAGATTTCCTGTACTGTCTTTGTCACATGCGATGTACAAACTCCTGCTCTGAAAGAGTGGTTTCTCCACTTTTGGGCTCAGAGGTATTGCAGGGTTTAAGAGACCACAAATTTAGTACAGTTCAACAAATTTTTAGTGGACGACTCACTGTATAACCTGTACTGGTAGAAAGGAGTCGTAACCGTGGTTGATTTTCAGTTAGGTGCAGGATTATGCAAATATACTATGGAGACAGGAGTGTCCAGTCTCCCCTCTTTTCATAACTGAGGTACATGATAATCTTAAGTCTGCCTTTGGCAGCACTTAATACTGTGGGTAGGTTTTATTAAACATTCTTACTTTTATCACTAGCTGATCTCTCTTCCTTAAGTGACAACTGTATTTATCATTGAGGGTGATATCTGCTCATGAGCAGTGAGCAATAGTTGTTTATTTAGCTATTGGTACTGTTCATTTTTTGTACAGAGCATGTTCATTGGGGAGGAAGTTGCCGATGGACAGTTCAGAAAAAAAAATGCTGTGTTACATGGCTAATTAAAAATCTAGCATCAGGTCTTCTAGTGGAACAATACATGCAAAAAATAATCAGATCAGACTGTGTTTTCCCCCCAAACCCAATAGAGTTTTGACTCAAACTACTTAAGTTACTGTGATGTTTCTGTGATAGTGAATGTTTTAGCAGTGGTTTTGGTGCTTTATAATAATCAAAGCGTATGTTTGTCCTCATGTCTCCAAAATACAAAAAATAAGTAAATGATACCTCAGTTGCCAATATCTGGTTCTTTTGTTCTTTTAAAAGGGTTGGCTTCAGCTCAGTGGATATGTGGATTTAAGTTTAAAATAACAGACCTTGGAAGCTACACTGCTTGAATGACTCACTGAAGAAGTTTTCATAGGACNNNTGTTCAGCCTGCTTCATCTTGGTGGCACTGCAAATATTAGCCAGACATGCTGACGTGTGAACCAGGTTCTGGAAAACTTTGTAGATACTGAAAAAGCTGTTCTTTTTCTGGTTCTATATTTTGGATCTTGGTTATGCAGTTGGAAAGCCTCTGTTCTTCAGTCTGAGAAAGAACAGTTCTGATGTTAAAAAATGCAGTGGAGTAACTGAAGTTGACTTCCAGCATTCTAGTGATACACAGCTGTAAATGGGCTGGAAGAATTTTACATATTTTTTTTGGCTGGACATCTTGCTAGCAGATCTCAGCAGGCACATTGGTATAGCTTCTGGTTCACAGGAAGAGAAAAGATGCAGAGTATCTGGGCATTAAATACCTGCAACAACTTAGGGTGATGCCCTAGGTGATTTAGGAAGTCTTTGGCCAACTAAAAGTGGGATGGGTGAAAGAATAGCAGTCAAGATAGTTATTTTAACTTTTTTTACTGATTTATTGCAAACTTAACTTACCCCATAAATGTTTCATTTTCTAATCAGCAGCTGAGCATAATATAGTGGTAAATATTTGTTTTCCCAAATAAAATGGAAGCTGTTATGTTTTTGTCCGAGTGATGGTATGCATTTTTTCTGACTCTGAGTGAACGTGTGTCTGCAGCCCTCCTGTAGAAACTCCTAGAGTTCATTCCTACACGGGTGCGTAGGGTACAGCGCTTTTCTGTACTCGCGGATCTTTTCAGCTGCAGAGAGGTTCTGACTTACCTGGGTCTCCCACATTAAGACCATCAGCTGATGATTCTTGTGGTACCCTTTCTGCATTAAATTTTTCTTCTTGGTAGAGGGGCTCCTCCAGGTGTCCAAGGCCATTTTTCCTTTGTATCTCTTTTTTTGTCATACCTGTTATGTACAGATTCATACAGCAAAGTATTCTTTATTCCAGTGACACAGCCATGGAAGAAGTGCTCAGTTTATGTTTCCTTCCAATGTGTTTGGAGCACAATGAGATAGATATTCTTGGAGTTTATAGAGTCGGTGTCCTTTATTGACTTTGGACTCCAGCTTGGTTGGATGTCAATAATTCCATAGATGCGCTGCTCTATGTAGTTCCTTGGGAGAAACCTGTGAACTGTTGTGGTTGTATCCCTAGAGTATTTATCCACTAGTCCTTCCAGCTTCATCGGTGATGTCTATGCTATCACGACCCTGATGAAGCAATAGCATAGTGGGAAGAAGGCGGGGGGATGGACGGGAACCAGCTCTCAAGCAACACTGCTCAGCTTGAACTCTTGGTGGCATTGGTCTGATTACTGTCTTTCTACTAACTGCTTTGCTCCAGGGGCTGTGAATGTATGGTTAGATTTATCCTGTTTGCAATTGAACAGTTCCACAAAATTCATCATGGAAATTCACCATAAACCTTCAGTCACTGTGCTAAAACTTCAGAGTCAATATCGACTACCATGAATGGAAGGAAAAGACCTTCCATTAGAACGAGGTGCTCACACAAAAGATCAGGCTGTTGATTTCGAGGACCTCTGCTTCTGAGACCTCTCCATTTTCCTTTAGGTCCATCTCCAGAGCCTAAGCCTATATGGGGCAGAGAAGCTCTGCCCACAGAGTATGTGGTGCTTTTGAGATCTTTCTCAAGGTGTGATGCAGATGACTTCCTGCAGCACAGGGATTCCACAAAGAGTGTCAAACAGAGACTGATGTACCTGCTTGTGTTGTCTTGAGCTCATGCCAAAAGATTGCCTAGCTAATGACACTGATTATTTAATATGAATTTGTTTCAAAAACAGTACTTGCATTTTATTGCAAACGGGACTCCTACCTCTTGGGGTCCTTCCCTTCAGCTACTCTGGTGACCAACAATAGGACCTGAGGGAATGGCAGGAAGGTGTGCCAGGGGAGGATTAGGGTGGATGTTAGGACAAGGTTCTTCACCCNCAATGATACATTCCTTTTTTGGAGGAACTGAAGTCAGTGAGGGCTATGCTCTGAATATAATAAGCACAATACAACATATTCCCTGAGAAATCAGGCCCCGAAGATCACAGAATCACAGAACAGTAGGGGTTGGAAGGGACCTCTGGAGATCATCTTGTCCAAGCCCCCTGCGTGAGCAGGCACACCTAGAGCAGGGGGCACAGGACCGTATCGAGGCGGGTTTTGAATGTCTCCAGGGAAGGAGACTCCACAACCTCTCTGGGCAGCCTGTTCCACTGCTCTGTCACCCTTAAGTCATGGCTGCAGTGGCAGGTTATCTTAGAGGAAATGGAACGTCTGTTTTTTTTACCTAGATATCTGACCTGTGAATGGAATATCAGAGTGTGTTGTCTTTAAACCCTGGGGTCTAAAGACTAGCTGTGTAGGGACTCTCAAAGTAGACGGCCTGCAGTTTCAGCTTCTTTGTTTATTTAGATAATGGGTACTTCTTTGCTGAAATGCAATGCCTGTTTAGAAGGCCTGCAAGACAAGGTCTTTAGTCACCAGAAATACTTCTGCAGCTATGTATAAGAGCTCAGATTGCAAGTAAAACTTGTCAGGCCATCTCATGTCACATATGGACCTGCCGTCCAGGGATGATGAGTAACATTATCAGAAAGGTGATGCAACAGAGCCTCTCTTCTGCATTAGAAAGCACTTGATTATTGGCTGTGGTTCTGTAGGCTCCAGAATCATCTGTCATTTGTCTACCTGTCTACAGGGTTGAATAAAGCAGACTGCCAGATTGCGTCCTGGAGATCTGGTCAAATGATGTTGATGTCTGATGTAGGAGTTCCTAACCTTGATCTCTTCGGCTCATGACACAGCAGAAGGTGCCTGCTACTTTCCTCCTAGGGACAGCCTGAGTCCTAGGCTGTCTCCTGATTTCTTGGAGTTGAGGTAATCTTGCTTGTAACAAATATCCTGTTTAATTTCATCTTCCAAAGAATACTTGTTTTTCATTGCCAAGCTATTTCACTTCCATGAATTTCCTGGGACAAGCTGTTCAGAATCTCCAGATTCCTTCTTCTGCAGAAGCTGTTGATGTGTAAGGTGTTCCATGTAGTTCTGATGCCGTGTAACATTCATACTGGGGAGAAGTGTGTTGTCAAAATGATGGGAGGTTCTTAGGAGGGGCAAGAAGGAGTCTGCTAGATATACTCACCTGGCCAGCAAGGTATGGTTAGTTACCTTCCTCATGCTCTTCTGGAGCTGAGCTAACTTTGTAAGTCTCTACTTCTTGTCTTGGACTATCTGCGTGAATTGGAGCAATTCAGATTATCCATTAGCTCTGTGAATTTAGGGGCATTATTTAGGGGCAGGTCTTGCTTATCTTTGCAGGGGAATTTTCTTGATAATTTTCAGTTCTGCTGCAGCCAATGTCATAAGGCATATAAGGAAGATGGCATCTCCAGGATGACAAAATATCTTCTGACATTCACGGGACTGAGCCTCACTCCCTAATATTGCTCCTCTCCATTGTTGAGAAGTCCCAGCATAGTTACCTCTGCACAAGCGTTGTTGAATGGGTTAGCAGATTTTATGAGCTTATACTATGAAACTGCTGAGATAGAGTTGTCTGAGGAATCGGAGCGAGTCTGTTAGAGCTCAAGTTCTGTTGGTGGCCTTGTCTAAAAAATGGGCCCATGTTTGACATCAGTGGACAACTATGGGGGCCTTCACCAAGCACTGTGCTGTTGGGAAATTGTCAGGAAACCATGCTCTACTTGACTTCCCGTCAGTGTGAAAGTCTAATTTGCTTCAAGGTAACTGTTCTATGGGGGGAGTCTCCCAGAGTTAAAGGTGAGCCTATGAATTATCACTCAAAACTCTGGTTAATGGTAAGTAGCTTCTAATTGTATACTTTTCAGTGTGTGTGGTGTGTCTGGACACATCATACAACTGTATCAGAAAATACCTTATTTTGCAGACAAATAGGCAGGTTGAAGGAGATGCCTTTTTTCCTAAAAGAACAGGTAACACTGAGGTGTAATCTGTAGATGCACATCACAATTGAGGAGAGGAGTGGAAAGGTACCTTTTAAAATACCTTGTATTTTTCTGTCTTAACCTAGCTTTTTGTTGGGTAAAATACTAAAGTATAGTAGAGGGTTTGACACCAACTTCAAATTTTGCCGGTTGCTGTTGGTTCTCGGAGGTTGCTGTTTGCTGGGGATCAAGGTAAGTCCTGTCTGTGCTAGTATGCTAGCTTTTATTGCCAGCTGGGGAGAGTTCACCAGCAATCTTCTCAGCGCTGTCATGTTTTAGTACCGGTAATTTGCTATAATAAAACTTAAGCAGATCCTGCCTTTGAGTAAAGTTCCAGTAGGTCAAGCCTTTGAATAGGAAACTTTTTTTTGTTAAAACATACAACAGAACATATTTCAGAACATGTCTGCTCTTAAAAACTCTAGCAAAATTTTGAGATATCATGTTAACTTTTCATAATCTGTTAAGTACATGTAAGTGAAATTAAATATGAGTTGACGGTGTGTTCTTCCCATGTGATTGTGTTTCTATATAAAACAAAAAAATCCTGAATTGGCTTCTGTTTCTTCATTGGTAAACAGATTTTTAATAGATTCAGGTTCCTGTTCTGTGATCTGACATCAGGGAATAGCTCTTGAAGCACCAATAAATGTTCTTTTGTTTATTGGTGTTTGCCAGAGAGAAAAAAAGCAGAAAGGCTGTATCCAGTTGAATTGGAGGGTAGAACAGCTAAGTAAAAGAACCTTAACCCATCATCATAAGGGAGGGTAGTATCTGCATTTTCCTTTGCAAATAGGTACCTGTAAAAAGCATCCATTCTTTGTACGTATTTGCTTTTCAACACCTTTATATGCACTGGTGGCATGGAACCAGTGTCTTAATGACTCCTCAGTTGATGTACCCTGCTGTTACTAAGTGTCTTGCTAATGTTTGAATTCAGTAGATTTTAGTGAGTATTCATCTTAGTCTCCTTTCAGTGGAAAATGGAGCTTGTTTCACTGTGATTTGGGTGGTCTGCTGTGTGTTTGGCCTCGTGTCACTAGTGGGAAGTAGGCTTAGAGCTGTAGTGTTAGGTGAAACCTCTTTCTTTCAGGTGATGCTGATTTGCGAATTTTGTAAGAAATTTAAACTCATTTATAATTTGTGTGGCAGCGTCCTAAGCTAGTTTTGGCAATGGAGATTTTAATTAGGTGGGAGAGGACTTTGATTCTCTTTTCTCCATTCTTACTACTTGATGTGTCTCAGGAATATAATGTTTGCTTCTTGTCAAATACATTAGTACAAGAGGTTTCAGCTGTTTCAAGCCTTTAAGTTACTGATTTGGTGGGGAAGAGGCATTGTTTGGTTTGGGGTTTGTTTTCGTTTTTTTTTCTCCCTCATTATTTGGGGGGAATCCCTTGCAGTAAATTTAAAATTACTGAGAACAGGCTACACTTTCTTTGCTGTGTTTTGTGAGTTCTTTTAGAAGTAGCTTGTGCCCCTTCCAGTTTATGGCACTGAGGTTCAAAAGTCTTATTTTGCCAACTCTCACATCTGGTTTGTTCATTATGGTAAGACTTTCCTCAGTTGGTTTTTATTTTTGACATCTTTAAAATAGCATCACTGGAAAGGAAAATGTCAGTGATGTCTGATGGGACAATACTGAGCTTCTGTTTGAGAAGTTATACTCTTCTTGGTAAAGTTTCACAAACAGTATACAAAGTTACATTACTTTTATGTAAAAAAGAGTAGCATCAAATAGCCTACATGCATGTAATTTAATAGACGTGTGCATATAAGATTTATTTAGTTATCTTATAAAATATAACTTAAAAGGAAGAGCTAAAGCTAGTAACTTAAAAGCAGATATCACCATTAAACACTGTAGTGCTTAGCAAAACAATTTGTGAAGACAATAAACCACCTTTAAATGCTTGTAGTCTCCCTGTAGTAAGTGGGAAGACTTTTCATCAAGTACCTTTTTCATGTTTACCATGTACTGGTTAGTGAAAACTTGGAAAAAGTGCACAAGACCAAGCAGGGAGCAAAAAAAGAGGGAAACTTGTTTCTCAGAAAGTGATGATGTCCTGCTCTTTCAGGTCACCATATAGAAGGAGGCCTTAGAACAAACCTCTTCTGTTCACTAACTTTGAATAGCGCATATTAAAATACATAATTTAGTTTTTAATACTAAAGGAATTTGAATACATGTGGTCTTCTCTTTTAGCCAGTATATCTTAAGGTTAGTTTTATAAACATTCTAAGATGCTAATTTTGTTCCTTCCTTATCCAATTCCCGTTTCTGTCCAAAGAATAGCACAATGAAGGTGAGTTGAAATAAATAGAAAATTTGAAATAGTTTTGGCCAGTTTTCATGTGATATTTGAAAAAGGGCTTTTGTGTGTACATATACAGATGCATGAAGTGATGTAATTGCTTAAGTATTTGTGAGGTACATACTTTTGATTAGTAAAGAAAGCTTTTACACTAAATTTGGTAAAAAATTCATGTACTTGAAAGCCAGCATGTTTTATAGTTGCCAACCTTTGAAAATCTTTCTTCAGGAAAACAGTGAAAGTACAAATGCAATACAGAATTAAAAGCTTTCAAATACAGTTCACAAACTAAAATTAGCAGTTTCAAATTACAATGATTTTAAATCAGGCTGCTTAGCTCTGGATGGCATAAATTGAATTAACCAAATGTTGAGTTCTTCAGGGTTTTACACAGTTGTTGCTGTCTTGTCATACTGTCATGCATCAAAATAGAAATCGACTCCATGTCTCGACCTCTTGCTTTGCACTTCCCCACCTGATTTCTCTTCCCAAAATAGCAATAATAAGGTGAAATAATCTCTCTCAGGAAAGTTGAAGACTCCAGGCCATATTATATTGCATGGTCGTGGAGAAGCAGCTAGGTATGCCAACAACTAAAACCCAGCTGGGTTTTTTTTCTCTGGCCCTGGAGCCAGCTGGCACCGAAGGAAAGTCTCTGTCTGACCTTCCAAACCAGAACGGACATGTTCCAACTGCCTGCTGAGTCCCAGGTCCATGCTGACACCTGAAACGTGCTTGGAGGAGTGCTAGGTGGCCTGGGTCAGTGCTGCTCTCTAATGGGGAGATGGTGGAGTCCTTCGGTGCATGGGCTTGGCCTCAGTAGCCCAGGCCATGATAACTTGCTGAGAGGGGAGCAAGTGCTACTGCTGCCTAAAGTCACTATCTTCTGTGTCTCTTGGTCAACTTTTCAGATGCCAATTCATACAGCTGCAGAATAATTTATCTTCCCCACAAAAAAAGTTGAATTAATGGCTTTGAACAGCTTGTAAAATAGTAAGATAGTTGCTCTCTTGGGGGCAGGTTACACAGAAGAGATTTGGAGGAATTTGTTACCTTAGACCTTCTTATGCTCCAGACTAGTGCTTCAGTTTGTCCGTAGTATGAGAATAAAAAAAAGGCTAGAATACTAAACATCCTGTTCAGTGCAGAATCCATGAGAGAGACATAACTGATAGGTGTTTTTAACAGGTATAAAAGTTAATTACAAGCTAATTGTGTTAGCTGGAACTATAAAAAAAATGCTGAATGTCCAAGATTTTTAGGACAGATATATAGCCGGTCAAATAAAAACAAAGAGCAGCTGATCTAATCAATTAAAAAAATGTGTGTAGGAGGTTCCAATTCCGTTGAATTTGTAGAGGTGCTCTTAATATTGTTTCACTTCCATAAAAGAAGTTGACAATTTATTTAACTGCTTGAAAAAAATTTTTTTTGTTTGTTTTTTGGCATGCTTGCCTCTTATATTATTGGTGGAAAATTTTAATCTTCTAAAACTTGTGCTGAGTTTATTTTAGTGAAATCTCAAAAACTTTTTCTGAGATGTTACGTATTTAGGTAAAAAAGTGATACCAGAATTTCTGAAATACATTTTTATTATTGCTAGTGTGATTTAACAGCTGGAAGCAAAGGGAGTGGCACTGTGAGGCTGTGCAGTGTTTTGAAGGCTAGTGATTATCTTGAACCGCAATTGTTACAACTTTGTTTTAAGATGTAAACAAGCTTATTTTGACAATTGAATGAATTTGCATTCTGGATGGAAAGATGAATTGAGGAGAGGAAGAAACAGTTACTTTTTTCTTACTTTAGGGTGAAAATAGTATAAGAAATTACTTTTTCATACTTTGTGTATGAAATATGGATATATGAGTACTCGGAGAGCTACGAATGGCAGGGCCAGCTTAAATGTCATATTTAGACATTCATACGGTGGTTTAGCCACCTTTTTACACTCAACTGGTGTAAGAAAGTTGACTTTCAAGGTACAGATTAAAATGTTTTAAAAAACCCAAACCAACAAACAAAAAAACAGAGGACACTGTCTTCACCTACTGAAAGTTTGAATATCATAAAGATATCATGGAAAAGGAAAAAAACCAAATACTTAATTTGGCAAGAAAAGATTTTGAAAGTATAAAAGTAAGTTTTGCCCAATGCTCCCCCTTGTTCCCAGAGTTTATCTGGTCTTGTTTAAAGCCCCCAAAAATACGTTTGCAACTGAATTTTTCTGAGCCATACATGTGTAGTTTTTGTACTGGCTTGAATGTAAGTGGTTTCAAAACAAAGGTGTTCTACGGTTTTTCATATTAAAAATAAAATTTGACAGAAGTATGTAGAAATAAGCTTGCATTCATCTCTGCGTGACCCAATACCCCACAGTATTATGTACAGCTTTTTTGTTGTGCATTTTTGTAGCGTGATGCTCTCCTCCTTGCAGTCATGCAATTATTTGTATGAATGTCTAAGCACAAGATTTCCTTTGCAAGCAGGATCCACTCTAATTGCTCTTCTTGCATCTGCCAAAAGCCGTCTGTGGGGCTGTGTGCGTCCTGCTCGGTAAGAATGGTTGGGGTTATGTTCCTGGCTGGCCACCCCAGTGGCACCGGCTGCTTTGAGCTAGTTTCCTCTGAAGTGGACAGGCTGTATTCATCTATTCTGTGTTGTACTTGGCTGCAAGCGTCAACTAGGTCTTATGTGCTGCTCCTGTGACCTCAGGGGATGAATTTTTCTCTCTTTCTTTTAACTTTAGAGTGTTCGAAACAGCCTACATGGGTGATGCTTTTATAGCATGAAATAAAGGATTGAGTGTTGAATGGCATGAGGATATATTAATTGAGAGTGGAAAGCCCATTGAGAAGTTGTTAACAGACGAGGAAGGGCAGAGGGAGTTACGCTTGGTGCAGTCTTACCTGTACTGGCACTGGGGAGACCACATTTGGAGTACTGTGTCTGGTTTTGGGTCCCCCAGTTTAAGAAGGACAGGGAGCTGCTGGAGCAAGTCCAGGGGAGAGCTACCAAGATGATCAGGGAACTGGAGCATCTCCCTTAAGAGGAAAGGCTGAGAGACCTGGGTTTGTTAAGCATGGAGAAGAGAAGACTGAGGGGGGATCTTACCAATATCTGAAGGGCAGGTGTCAGGAGGATGGGACTGGACTATTTTCAGTGGTGCCCGATGACAGGACAAGTGGCAATGGGCACAAGTTGGAACACAGGAAGTTCCACCTGAATATGAGGAAAAACTTCTTTACTGTGAGGGTGGCAGAGCAGTGGCACAGGCTGCCCGGAGAGGCTGTGGAGTCTCCTTCCCTGGAGACATTCAAACCCCGCCTGGACACGGCCCTGTGCCCCCTGCTCTAGGTGTGCCTGCTCACGCAGGGGGGTTGGACAAGATGATCTCTCAAGGTCCCTTCCAACCCCTACCATTCTGTGATTCTGTGGGAACAGTTCCTGGAGTGAAGCATTCCCAAAACTGTGCCCAGGCTTTGTCTTCAGAAAAGCTGTTTGAAGCAGTGTAGGTGGCAGCTCTCTGGTCCTCCATGTATAGCAGGTTACATGTACACAGGAGGTACAAATGACTGGAAAGAACGTATGCCATTATAGACATACCTACCTGGTAGACTGCTGTGCCTCACTAAATTCTTGCAAAGGTGGTCCTGGAGCTTCACTTAAAGCAGGCTGCAGAGCTCCCATGCCATCAGGTCCTATGGCTGCTGCTGCCTGCTCAGTGAGGATATACAACACAGCACCAAAACAATGTGTCTCATGATTTTAAGGGACCATGTGGTAAATGTGCAGTTATGCAGTGATTTATTTTTTCTTCTCAGATTTGAAGGCATATATTATTTAGAGATTATAATGAGCCTGTACAATACCTAAAATGCATGTGGACACCGTCTTGTACCTGTGCAGTTCTCCAGCACAATTGTTAATGATGTGTTTTACCATTCAGTGACTTTCCTTTGTCTTGCTCAACAGCCTTGCATGACACTTGTATAGAAAAATACACATCTTTCCCCTAAAAAACAGGCAAGGATATAATTTAAGTAATGTCTTTTATTTTTTGACTTAATTTAAATTGCATTTATTGTCAGATGAGTTCTTGTCTTACAAAGTTGTCATATCTCTCCTTGAACATCATTTTGTAGTTAATTTTTTGGTGAGAATACAGAAAAAGCGTACTAGGCTCCTGAAATCTTACAGTAATATTTTCAGATATTACTCTAAAGGATGAACCATTTCCTCCAGCTTAAAATATTAAGCCAGCATTGCTTCAGCTTGCTTTGCAAGGCTTAACTATATCTGCAGTTATGTAAGTTTCAGTTATGTGATGTTTCATGGGCATCTATTTAAACATACAACTATTATTTTTAGTTGAAATATAGACTATATAAAGACTTAAAAGATGTGGGATCAAGGTGGACAACCTTGGCAGCAATGGCCTTTGAACCAACAGCAGTGGATGCAGTCATTTCAGCACCAGCAAGATCCAAGTAAGTATATAGAAAGCTTTGTGGATTAATTTACTTTTAATCTGTTGTCATTTGAATTTTTGAATCTTTGTTACAGAGCATGACTGATAGTTACTTTTTTGTAGCTGCTTTCAGGATGATACATTTATGATGCTTTTCTGAACAACTAGAAAAGAAATAGAAAACATACATTGATTCCAAATGTTTTGACAGTTAATATTTAACATGCAAAATATGGGCAAGCAACCTGAGTTATCCGGGACAAATAATCAACGTTTGACCAGTCATACAGATCAGCATTTACACCTCATGTACTTTCACAGAACCTGTATCTCTGTCAGTTCTTTAGCCAAGCTGAATCATTTATTTGAGAAAATGTGCTTTTTATTCAGTGCCTGTGTGGTAGAAGTACTAATGCAGATGTATACATGGAAAAACTCTCACTGGAAGATTAGTATGATATTTGTTTTAGGTTACAGCAGTGATGATCACGATCTTTGGTTTGGATTTCTTTCCCCATCAAAAAACATCCCCATTTTAAACAATAGAATGTAATATACCTTAAATTGAGAGTGAGGTCACAACAATTCAAAGTATCAAGAGAAACACAGAAATGGATAAAGAGAGTGGAGGTGTGTAATACTCCATCAGAGTGATCACGCATACTGGTTTTACATTGCTTTCTGTCACTTCAATTTCTTTAACTTCCCTAGAGAGATTTCCTGACTTGATAATGAGCAGAAGACATACTAGTGTCCTCATCTGAGAGTGCAATTTATTTACTTACTGGTAGGAATGGTAGTAAAGAAAAAAAGGGGAGAGAGAACTGTAACAAAATAGCATTCCAGAAATTGGGGTTATACAGAGAGTATACATTGCAAAATGTATTTTTCTAACGGTGTATCTTTCTTACATTTGAATCTTCATGAATTTAGAATTGAAGGCTATATAGATTTCTTTCTTATATCAGAATTAGTTCACTTACGAAAAAAGTGTATTGCTACCACCCATTCAGTGCTAATGTGAATCTAAAATAATCTGCTTTATGGCATTTTGAACATATGCAGAGAAACTCTACTTCAGCAAGTATGTACACTTTGACAATTGCTTTGTTTGTTTTAATGTACATTGTGAATAAGTTTTAATGGTGCTCATGGTACTTGCTGAAGGTAAACATTGCCCATTTCTCTTGAGCAATGAGACATGTAATTGAGAAACAGTGTTAAACTTCAGACATGTGAATAGTAACCTTTTAAATTTCCTCTCTTTATTCTAGGCCAGATTGACTGGGCTGCATTAGCTCAAGCATGGATTGCTCAGCGAGAAGCCTCAGGGCAACAGAGTGTAGTGGAACAACAAGGAATGATGCCAAACGGACAGGATATTTCAGGAATAGAATCTGGTCCAAACAACCATAATAATTTTCAGGGGGATCCCAACTTCAACAGAATGTGGCAGCCAGGTTTGTGTTCCTCCCCATTCATTTTTTCTTTTCTTTTTATTTTTTTTCTTTCATGTAATGAAATTTTATTTTTGCTAGACGTTTTTGAGTGTGAATATACCCTGTCCTTCAGGTTTCAAGATGCAAAACTACCAGTAGCATCAACTAATTAACTGAGTATTGCAGCTGCTACTTTCTGGTCAGGTGTTCCACAAAATGGGTAACAGTACAGACACAAAGGTCTGATAACACAACTCAGTAATCTAGATAAAATAAATAAATTGGTGTTATAATATACATATAGAAGAGATTTGTTCTGTCCCTGAACATTGTAGAAAGGTAAAGTGTGAATTATAGTTATATATTTATTTCCCTGGATCTTATTCTTACATCTTACGTGTTTTGTTGCTTATCCCACTGCACTAGGAACAGCAGCACTGAAGGCAACAGGATGCCTCAGAATTAAAGAGCATCTGTTGCCCTCTCCTGCTGTGTAATACCTGCTTCTGGCACGATCTTGACATGTAGAATGAGTTCACAATATAACTTGTTCACAATATACCTGGCAGGTGCTGGCTTTAGGTGTCTTAAAATCTTGAAAAAGGATATGAGCAAAATTCTATGTGTAAAATAAGTCTTTATTACATGTTTTATGTACTTAGTATTTGCCCTTTTTGACTTGGGTATGTGATTGTCATCTGCATAATTTTTCACTTACTTTAAGTTTAAAGTTGGTCGAATGCTTCTGTAGTATTGATTATTTTCAGTTCTTTATAACTTCCTCAAAACTTCAGTTTTGGCCAAAAATTAATTTTCTTTTTAAAACTTCATAAAATAACACTGGCAGTAAACATGGGGTCGAGATTGGATATTTTCTGCTAAGAATTTTTCTGAAGTTGTTTTCAGAAAGGTTTGTTTTGTCACCACACTATAATGCAATTTGAAATGTGTGAGCAAGGTAGTTAGTAAGACTGCATAGGTGCCTTCTGTTGTCTTGGTGAAAACTGCACTTCATGCTTGATTCTGTTAATGACTGAAAGAATAACATCTCCATTTTTCACTGTGACTATTCAAATTTGTTTAAGTGCAGTGTTTAATAAAAGTAGGCTTAAAGGGTCATTTGCGGTTTTACATGTGCATAACAAAAGGGAGGTGGCTATCAGGTTTCACTTAAATTTCCCCTAGCTAGCTGCCCTGGACTATAAGTTATTGTAGCCACATGTAAGAATTTTAACTTTACTTTGTGGCAGTACATAGAGTGTATTCTAACTGTTTTTTCTGTACGGTAAGTAGAGGTTTTTCTCAGAAATACTATGTCATTATTGGGCAACTTTGTTTTTCGTATGATCCTGTGGTGGTGAGCTCTTCCTCCTATGCTTTTTCGTCTGTGAGGTGAAAGAGTATAATATCTTAAAGTGGTAGTTTTTGCAAATAGTCACAGAATGGTAAAAGTGAAGAAGACGTTTCACTGATAATTATAAATGTTTGATGCCCAAGCTCACCCAGAAAATGCAGAACAGGAAAACAACTTAGATCTAGGAGTGAGAATAATGTAACACCTTTTGTTAATGGGAAACAGTGGGCCAGTGCATTTTCTTATAATTGGGTATGTCATTCAAAGAATATGTTGTTTTCCCAGTTTTTTGGGACGCTGATAAAGACCACGCTGATTAAGATATGACCCAGCTTCCCTTAATTTAGGCAATGCCATTCTTAATGTGTAGAAGTAGTCACAGCAGACAAACTAAATCATAGCATGCACGGCTAGCCAAAGTTCTCTTCACGTACTTGCTCTCTTTCTACAAAGCTTCATCCTTTTCCAAGTTTCTTTTTGGATCCAAAACTCCTTTACATGCTACTAATAAAAAAGCAAAATGGTAATCTGAAAACCAACTGCGTAACTAGCAGACAATTAATTTTGAAGAGATTCACGTTTCACAAGTGAAAACAGCATCTGTTGTATGCGACTTGCACGCTTTCAAGTCAGTTGACTTGAAGTAAACTGGGCATTTAAATAGCGTCAAATGTTAACACATACATTTATGAACAATAACTCTTGTAAGCTGTACTTAAAGGATAAAGGGTTCTGTCCCTTAGAATACTTTAGGAGTATTGACTCTGGAAAAAGATGTGATTAATCAGCTAAAGGTGACCTACCAGGATGACAGTGAGAGTGAAAGGAGCGATACAATCTTTGAACATACACACACACACAAATAAAAGAACCACCAAGTAGAAAAAATATGTTAACCATTTCTGATTGCTACAGTAATGGATCCAGTTATGATGCAGGTGGGAAGGACAGTAGAAATTAGAAAAGTGGAAAGAATTATTAAAGGACTGAATGGGAGGTAGGAGTTAACCTGGGAGGCTAGGTATTAATTCTGTTACTGGTGAAAGTTACAAGGTAGTTCTGTCACAGTCTATAAATATCTATATAGTGGACATAATTTTTAGACTGATTTCCTAAGAAGACAAAGCTTATAGTCACATAAGCTATTAATTCATTCCTTAAACCCTTTTCACTCTGTTAGCCAATTGTAACTTACGTTTGAGGACTTATGACTGTACCTTATGCTGGGACCTCTGCTAGATATTGGAGAATCCAGGGAATCATCTGTTGTCAAGACACAAGACTTCGGAAAGCAGGTTTCAGTGGTTCTGCTGCTTACAAAACCATTTGCTTCCCATAATAGGTCTTTTAAGTCTATTATGCAAAGGAATAAAATAGCTTATTACTTTGAAAGTGGAAATGATGTAGAAATAGAGAAGTAGGAGCAGGTCTTTAACAGTTTACACAATTTGTAAGTGCTATGGTGGACTCAATATCACTGGAAATTTATAAAAACAAATTGACAGTGTCTCTGTGTCCTACCAGTTCTGCCCCTCCCCCACGTTTTAGTTCAGCTACAGCTATTTGTATTACCTGCATTTAGTTGACGAAATTATTGAGACAGTCTAATACAGTCTAGATTGATGATTCTTCAGAACTTTATCATCCGTGTTGCTTTGAGGAACCTTGTGATAAATACAAGAACATTGAGTGAGTGGTGACTCATATAAATTGTGCTAACTTGGTATTGAATTGTATTCTAAATCCTAAACAGAATGGGGAATGCCTCACCAACCCC
>VZTV01040655.1:12295-34730 GCA_013400875.1 Anhinga rufa | reverse complement strand
CGCCGCCCGGGGAAGCGCCGGACAGATGGCTGGTTTTAATCGAGTTAGCTGCCGCGGTTAATTTTTCTGTCTTTATTTTCTGTGCCAGCCTTTTGTTTCCCCCGTCCCCCTGCAGGGTGTATACCTGCTGACCACCTCCCGGTTTCAGCCAGCCGCAGTTTGGTACCATTTGTGATCCCTCCGGGCACTGGGAGAGTCTCACGCAAGGCCCCCGCCCTGACTTAAACATCTCCGTAATGATATCCTTTTCGTGAACTGCACAGAAAACTTACGTTCTCTTCCCCCGCCGCCCCGTTTTGTGCTGAAAACTTTGCCACCTTGAAGTTTTATGGGGCAGTTGAGATATTTTCAGGAAAAAAAAAAAAAAAAGCCCTGACTGCACCACAGCATTTTACCAATCAAGAAAAAAAATTGAATAAGTTATCTTGTTGTTTTTTTTAAGAAATATTTTGATGCTACCCCATAATATTCCTACAAATACCCGCCTCCCGTCACGTTCTGATCTCCTCATGAAGGAAACACTGAAAACTCAAGAAGTTCCTCTGTTATAAAGCAAGTTTATTAGGTTAGCCTAAAACACGAGAACTACGCAAACAGAATAGCGGCCGGTCTCCCTGGAGCTGTTACTCTAAATAGACTCAGGTCAGGGGAAAGGGCCATAATTTACACTCAAAATGAGTAATGCCATGAGGGAAACAGCTAGTTCTACAGGTTTAGCTCTCGCTGATTTCCTACGCATTCCTCTCCAAAAGTGCAGTGTGTTAGTAACCCTTCCACTCTGTCACCCACCACTGTCTGCTTGTGAATGTGTCTTGCCTTTTATCAAGAACTGCTGTTGTCTTGTCACTGAAGGGTTTTGCACGGCCTCACTCCATAAGTGTATCATCGCTTCTATTCCCATTATGTCTGTTGAACACATCACCTCATCCCAACATTTCTTCCTCGTTCACTCACCTGTATGCCTTTCCCCTCAGACAAGATTAAACATTTGGAATAGTCTGTCAACAATTTTTCAATTCATTTCCTTGTAAATCTTTTTTCCTCTCATTCCACATCATTGTTAATCTTAGTATTCTCTTCTGTCTAAACTATGGTTTGGACCAAGTGTTTACAATCTTTAGAGCCAGAAATCTCTTTGTGAGAGGTCAATAAACAAAATTCCCTTCTGTTGTATTTTAAATGAAAATGTAATGTTTATGGGTTGGTCTTATTAGTGTAAATACATTATTCTATACTAATAGCCTTTTTCTATCACGGTTTGAAAGGGTAAGAACATAGGGGTCTGAATCAAATATCATAAAATTTCCAGCTCTACATGTTACAGCTTGAGTACATTTCTAGTGGTAATATGCTTTTGGCTTTCCTTTGTTTAAATCTGTTCCCTAAAAAACCTGTTTCAAACCCTCTTTCCTTTGATTTTGCATCTTTTACATACACCAACTCTCACCACTTAAAATCATCTTTCTCCACCTCACCTGACTGGACCTACCCATTTCTTCCATTAGCCCACTCCACCTTTTCTTCTTTAAATGTAGGACATTTTGAAAGTTAAACTCTTTTTTTATTTGAAAAAACCCAAAGATTTCTTTCAACACACTCACCTTTATACATTGTTCAGCCCTATAAATTAGTATTACCATAGTAGCATGATACCACTCTATCTGGTTAAGCATGTGATACATGGTGCCCTCTGCTTCTGCTTAGGCAGTTTGGTAGATGATAAACTAAGATTTATTTATGGATTAAGGGCAAAGTGACATTTTTGTTGAAATAAAATATCAAAGGTTGAATGCTCCAGCTTCCGTAGGTTAATTTCAACGAGAACTGGTCTAAACAGAGATTCAATCTTGCTAATGCTGAACATAATACTCCTGTCAGCAGCTTTCAGTTGTTAACTCCAAGAAGCCTTGCTAACTTATGCAAGTCTGACTAAATTTCCAGAAGGTGGCTGTGAGTATATTTTAAACATAAAGGGGGGAAGTTGGACCACTCATGGTGCTTAGATTGTTCAGGAATTAAGGAAACTGCACTTCTGCCTACTAAACATTTACCAAATAGATGAAAAAACCAAGAACACTTAGGCAGTAACAGCTTCATCTTTCTGATCATGGTATAAAGACATACCCTTTTTGTTTGTCCTCATGGTGCGTTGGGAATTCTTAGTACCTGTTTTAAAACAGTTCAATAGAAGTTAATAGCTTGCTACTCACGCCGTTTCCTTCTTATCTTTTGTTTCCTGCAAATACTTGCTGTGTTCAAATCAAACCCCAGAAAACATCATCTGAATGCTGGGTCTTTCTCAAGTTTCCAAGAAGAGTATTTTTTTCCTTTTTGAAAAATTTATTTTCCTCTTTCTTTTCCTCCCTCCTGACACCTGTACCCTACAAACTGTGAAATTCGTTAATAAGAACTCTAGTGGGTTCCTCACAGGCTACAAAGTATTCAGGGCAGCTGTAGACTTGTTCTTGGAAAGACCTGATATTACATGACGGAAGGGCTCAGGAATAAAGAGAATGTGTTTTCTCTTAATGCCTGATAGTTTTGTAGGTACACCATACTAAATTAAAGTCATCCTAAGGCTGACCATAGATGTACACAACATGGAACTGAAGAACACAGGGTGCTTTAGTTCTCTCCCAGGCCTGTGCTCTACCAGGTGGTCTGGATACTGACTACATACAGCCTGTCTGACCTGCTTATCCTCACTGTTCTGCCATTCTCTTTTCCTTCTTCTGCTAATCAAAAACCAGGTTCTGCCATTTCGTTTATTCCTACATTTTTCACCTTGCCTTTAGGTCAGTGCTGGATGCTTTATAAGCTCTTTTAAAAAAAAAAAAAAGCACAAAGGAAAGAGCAGCATCAGGCTCAGAACCAGTTTTAGCTTCCCAGGTGCAGTTCTCCTGGCTGCTTTCCAAACCCAGTAATTCAGTAATTGCTTCAGAAGAACTCGGTGCATAAATGTGACCATAAACGGGAAAGGTACCCCTTCTAGCCATAATTAATTTTAATAGCATTTTGCATAGTAGAGAGTCTCAAAGTACTTTCTATTGTTCTAATCTCACAAATAGAAAAATTGAGTCATCGGAAGGTTAAACCTGCCATTAGACCAGTCAGGCAGCGGGCCTGGATATAATTTTTGACTTCCGGTCCAGTCCTTTGATCACAGACTTTCTTCAGTGCTGTAAAGAATGTCATCTCTGTTATTACCCAGCATGTATTATTCGTGTCAAGATGAATCACATCTCTGTACACACAGTGTTAAACTGTAATTCAATTCTTGTATTTATTTAATTATATTGATTTTTAAAGTGCCTCTTGCCCTAGCATCCATATTGATTTACCAGCAACAACTTTCAACACATGAAGTTGATAGTTCTGTCATATGTTTATTGTACTTTATGAACAGATTTCATTTTAAACTTGGCGAAGACTAGTTTGGAACACATTATTTTATAAAAGTCTTGACAGTTTACAAATTTCTCTAAGATGGATACTACTTGGGATGCTGTTGAAATGGTAAAAACCCTTCTCTTGTGCAAGGTGCTTGACAGAATAATAGGTTATAGCTTTTTCAAGTGTATTTTGAAAGCTACATGCAATAGCAGAGTAAAAGCCTCAATGGTCATTGCAGTTGTATGGCTTAATTTTCTAGTAGCCTACCGATTAGTGGCACTCATTTGACACATTCTACACGATAACCTAGTTCCTGGCTATCTAACCCCTATTTTTACCAACATGGGAGTGGTGTGGTGCATAGTGTAATGTAATAACAGATGTGACTACATGTGAAATAGCTTAGTGGTTTCCAGCTCTTTCAGCTTTTCAGGATTTCACCCAGAAACCTCAGAAGTTTCTAGTGGAAGTCTGGATATCTGTGTCGACAGGCTTGCTTACCTCCAAGGCTCCTTCAGAGGAACGCACAGATGCCTTCCCTCTGTGCTGTTCCTGGCTCTGAGTCCATGAACCGCTGTGAGTAGTTACCCGGTCACGTGTCCTGCAGGAAACCTCAGCAAACTAAGCAAAATGCTTAAACATGCACGTCAGTTAATCTCAGTGCAGTGACAAGACAAAACCTGACAAAACCTGCTTAAGTCAGTAGGACCAAATACATGCTCATGCTTAAGCAGCTGCTGAATCAAAATGAGCAGCTTAGGAAGGAATTCTGCAATTTCACCATGTTGGTGGGGCTAAACTGTACATTTGGTTAGGGCTATTTATAAAACATTAGAGCCACTGGGTATAAAGAAAGAAGAGAAAATCCTCGTACTAAGTACACTACTCAGAAATACAGGTTAAGTAAAGCAGTACAAAATTATCATTAAGACCAGTGTCTGCATTTATTTTAATAGGCACATGTATTTTAAAATATGAAGAGTAATTACAAGTTGACTGATCCCTGACTAAACTTGAACTGTACACACATCCAACGATTTACTACATCCTGGTGTTCTTCTCAAGGGCAACAAATACACATACTGTGTAAGTACCCAAAAAAAGTCTACTTAGGCAGATTTACAATGCCTTGCACGCAAGAATAAATTCACCTGCAGCAATATAAGAGGAGGACTTGAATGGTTTTTACATCTTCTAGAAATTTAAGCTTTTCTAACATTTTATTGACTAATCAAACATCCTCCTATGAAGAAAAGCTATAAAACTCAGCAATTTGAAACACACACAGTGAACAAAGACAATATCAAATGTGCATTTAAATTTTATGCAAGCTTATAAAAGAAGCCTAGAATACTTTTTCCTATTTTTAAGGTACTATCAGAATGCCATTCTATATTCTCTAGTGAAATATCAAATCAATTTTATAGCATAAAAAGTGTGTGGGGAGTTAGCTGAACTAAATTAAAACAGTTAAAAAATGTGTACAGGATTATCTTGAGAGACTGAAAGTATGGTTATCACATATAAATGACTGCCAATTCACATTCAATCTGAATCAATAATAAAGAAGAAGGAAAGGAAAAAAGGGTGGCAAAGAGAAGAGATGAGAGGGAGAAGGGGCAGGAAAGCACAGGAAGTTGTTGCAATTCTGCGTCAATGACAGAAGAAATTACTAAACTGATGTGTCTTCCTTACAAAAACACCACTTTCAGCAAATTTCCTGGTAGTTTCAAGAAGTCATGGACTGAAAAATTCATAGAAATTACAAGCAATGGTTTCTCATTCTTATATCTAATTCCATTTCATCAAGTTGATAGATAACCCAGGAGGACTCTGGGGCAACACCACTGCATTCTTTCTATAAATATTTGAGCTTGCATACCAAGGCCCGTGCCCAGTAGACTTGAAGCTGGATGCTCTTTTGGTGCCCCTTTGTGCATCTTTTCCCCAAGCCTTACTTCTATCCTTGTTTATAGCCTATTTCCTACAGATTTAAGGTTAATGTGACCAGACTTTGTGTCTGTCTTCACATAACTTGAGGAGGAGGGACTTTAGAATTTCACTGGGACTTTAAATCCCAAAGATAGTTTTAAATCCTAGAACTGGGAATTGCGGAACTGGTGAAAAGAATCCCAATTATTTCTCACTGAAAGAAAGGACAGTTGAGCTAAGCTTTTATCTATTCTCTTGCTGCCCATGAAGTAACTCGTTTAGGTTTTTTCTCTGTATTTGCCACTTCTCAGCTGGGTAGAAGGGAGACGTCCCTTCACTTTTGAAAGGTGCATAATCCCAGTTTCTCTGGATTAAAATTGACTAGCATAACCTAGTGTAGTATCCCCTGCTCAGACTTTGCCTCTTTGTCCCTTATTTTGATTCCCCTGCCTTGTTTCTCATGTAGTGCTCCCATGCTTTGGTCCTTTCCTGCTGGTAGAGTGGAAGTACGTAGCTCCCTAACGAAGGACTTGCACTGCATCCAAGGAACAAGCAACAGCACCCCAAATTAGTCCATGGCTCTGCAGTAATCTTCCTTTTCTGGAGCTCTTCTTTCTGTTCTATAACCTACGCATTTCTTTTTGTTTGTTACCCCCGCCCCCCCCTTTTGTTTTTAGCCGATTCCTGTTTCCTTTGGTCTCCTTCTTTTGTTCTACATGAGCCTGGTTAAAATCAGTTACGCTGGAGGAGCAGACCTTTGAGCAGCCCGTTCAGCTTCCATTGCCGTCACCAGGAAAATCACCATTTACTTCATTAGGAGCCAAATGAAGTGAAACAGGCTACGTATGTCTGTACAGTCACATGAGCTTGGATTAAAGTTCAGAGCAGAGCACTGCTCCCTGGCTGCCGTCACCCTGTGATGATGCACATTCCACCCACCTCTCGGGGTGCAGCGCGCAGGAGGTGCTGGGAACCAGGGGCTATGGGGGCTTCCCCTGGGGCAGCAGGGCAGGGCAGGCAGGGCAGGGCCTGGCAGCCAGGGCTGTCCCACCGCCCCAGCCAAGGAGCAGGGCTGGCTGGGCTGAAATGGGGTCCTGGAGGGGCTGGGCAGGGCCATTAAAGCCCATGATTGCCCCAGGGCCTGGCAGCATCCCCCCTGGTTCCACCCTGGACCAAACCAACCTGCTCTCAAGGGTGGTAGGGGAAAAGCAAATCTGACTTTCAGAGGGGCAGACTCATTTCCATTCTGAACCTATAAGCTGTAGGTCATGATCTCAGGCTGCTTTTGAAAGTCCTACAGATATTTTTTTTTTCAGCATTGTTTATTTCATTATTTGTCCTGCAGATTTTATTTACTCCTGAGGCTGGGAATCTTAGGGGTGCTTGCCAAAGAAGTACAGTGGGCATAAGAGAAGAACGGCTCAGAACAGCCTGATATTTAATCATAGGCTGTAAATATCTTTTACAGACTTCTCTGTTTGCAACTGTTGCTAAGCATGGAGAATTACTGAATTAGTCAGCTTCATTTGTATTTTTGTTAAGGGAGAGCTTGGAACATTATTAATTAAATTACATTTCAAGTTTAGGGATAAAGTTATATATTCCCATAGAAAAGTAAGCTGATAATACAATAAAAAAATACAATATAATAAAACAATAGCTAACATACCAGGGGTAAAGGGCTGAACTTTGCCAAAGTATCCGTCTTCCCTTCCATAGGGCTGTAGAGCTCAACAACCACAGAAGCACAGAGGACTGCAGGGGAGAATTGCTTTCCCAACTCCTGCCAGCTTGGACAGCAAGCAGTAAGCAAGCAGGAGGGTAATCAGGGAGAAAGGTAGCAAGAGCTGCTACTACAAGAACATCGTGTCTTACTAGGAGCTCCTAGTGCAAGTGGAATTCAGAGTTTAAGGTTTATGAAAATACCATGAAAGAGAACTGGAAGCCTCACTGCAGTGTAAGCAAACACATATTCTTAATCAGTACCAGCTTTCCCAAGTTCTGTTTCTTTCTCATCTTCCCTTAAAATATTTTGGTTTGAGCAGCAGATTCAACTCTGTACTCTTTACACTTGAAGATGTGATAAGGCTTCTGGTTTGTTGGAATCCAAAAAGCTTTTAATGTGTGAAAAGGAAAGAATATTCATTCTGGCTTCACCCCCCTCTCTCCAAAGCCCCAGAGGTGTGGAGTAATGCCTCTGGTTCTTTCTCACACACTGGAATTTTGCATTTCTATGTCAGCTGGGCCTCCCTGCCCACAACCCCTAAAGGCTGAGGTTCACCCAGAGCACAGCAGAAAATCTTTTGCAGGCAGGTCACAACTGCAGCATCTTCTTCCAATTCTGTGATCCGTGTATCTTCTGCCTCAATGTTATTCTGAGATTTACATTTTTATCTTGACTATAAGTTTCCAAGTGAGCAGCATTTTTGTTTAGAAGATACTCTTTTCCCTGGTATTCATTACAATTGGCTGTTCTTTGAGTATGTCAGGAGCTTAGTCAGCTGTTAGTGCAACTGAGACTTGTTTTTCTTCTTTTTATCCCTTTCATCCAGTGGAAAAAAAGTTTCCTGCTGCTCTCCCTACTGATACTTGATATCCTGTCTCCAACTGATGTACGTCTTCGACTTTTAAAGAACAGCATGTCAACTAGCTCTGTTAATTATCACGCATTTGTCTTTTTTTTTTTTAATTGCAAGATTATTTTGGAGGTGTTATTTCTCAGAGGAATTACTTTTTCTAATCCAGCTCCCTGTTCTGTAATAATAATAAAAAATTACTTTCTGATGCTTTGCAACAACGTATTTATTTAATCTACAGAATTAGAGGAATGCGTCGAGTAAGCAAAGCAGCCAGTCAGCAGCTTTTCTGAATGTCTGTTACAAGGAATATTGTAATGCAAAAAAAGTGGGGAACTTGAGAGATTTTTTTGAGTTTCTCTTAAAGTGGTTTTCATTCTAATAGGTTTTCCTGATAATCATCTTTCCTCCTCTTTTTTACCAGAAATAATCTTTCTGGCACCAACAGCAACTACCTACATTGGAAAGAAAGAGCGGGAATCCATTACTGTGCAGTTATTGATCATGTAATCAAATGTATCATTAAGAGCCATGCCAAATGCTGACGACTGGTCTTTTTACGATGAGTAAATGACAAAAACATTTCCAAAACCTTGTTCTACCACAAACATTGAACTCCCTGCTTATCTTTACAAGTATTTTTTTCCCCCACTGTCTTTGGGAACAGGGAGCTTTAAGTGGTAGAAATACACAAGTATACAAAAGCAGAAACACTGAAGGAATGTTTGAAAGGTAGATGGACCAATAGCACAGTCACATGGATTAATTGCCCAGAATTAGGTATTTATAAAACACCTGCAACACCATTCATAGATCCTTAGCAGTGGACAAGTGGAACTCATGGGATAGCTCTTCTGTGACGGTCACTTCTAGTTCAATAAATCATTGTCTTGCTTTGCTTTGCTAAGTTGCATAAAGTCATTGGCTCAAGGTCAACTTCTATGTGATCCTTAAAGCGTCTCTAAACCAGCTCTGCCACAGCCTCAACCAGATCCTATCTTACAGGCCAGTACCACATGTGGACCTGCATTGAAGAAAGTATAATAAACCCAGATGTCTGAACCTTCAGAACCATTTAAAAACAAAACAAAAAAATCAGCTTTAAAACCCTTTGATGAATTTAAGGTCACAGCTTATTTGTAGTTCACTTCCTGCCAGTCAGGGATTTACTTTTCCTCTACCAAGGAGGAAAACTTTTCTACCAAGAAAAGTTCTCCTTAATCATGTGTGTACATGAAAGTCAATGCCAGAAACCAAACTTCTGGTAGAAAATTTTTTCCTACAATAACATCTCCCTTGCTTACTCTTTTATAAAGCAAACTCTTTAATTGCTTCCAGAAATAGTCTGGGTTTCTGCTCTTCTCTGGTGTATTTCAACTTTCCCTTTTTTATCTTTGCGGTGTTTTCCAGCATTCTTTCCTCAGCTAGCTATTCAAATCTGATCCTCATAATTCACTACATGTTTTCATAAAAAAAAAAACCAAGGCTTCTCTTAGAAAGAAAAGCTCACAAGTAAGAGGTTTTTACCTGGCCAAAAGAGTCTGGAAAATCTGAATTTCATATGGGAAGGATCACAGAGCAGAACACAAATACAAGAACAAAGCACACTTTGATGCCATTGCTGAAAGCGTAAACAAGATCAGAAAAAAGTTAGATAATGAAATGTTAATTAGTACAGGGTTTGTTTTTTTTGAATTCTGTATCAGGAAACACAGTCTTAATTTTAGGGAGGGAAAAAAAAGGGAAATAATAGAAAAACTACATGATAGAGAAGCTTAGGCTTAAAATTCAAGAAGCAGCTGATACAGGCCCAGAAGTAGCTGTGGAAATGCACTTTCTATGTCTTTGACCCAATTTTACAAAACCCTGAAGTTAATTCCAGTTTTACGTGAGCAAAAGATGTTTCTGTGTGGACACAAGGTGAGTGAAAGTAGTACAGGCATTTAAAAAAATAAGATAAGCTGTTTCCATAGACATAGCCTATGGAAACCTTTTTCAAAAAACTAATCACTACTTTTATGTCCCTTATTAGCAAAACATGGGATTCACTCCAATAAAACTTATGTCCAATGAATTTAGAATAAATTAAAGAAAAATGTTTTTAACTGAGATGGGTGTATGAAAAACAGTGCTTTGGGCAGTTTAGGTAGATTTTGTGGCTGAATAATTTTATGGCTGATAATAATACCTGCAGTTACTGCACGTACAAAGTTAAGGATAATTAAGATAAGGGTAATTGAATCTTATTCTTGTAGGGTATAAACTAAATTGGCAAGAGTCAGGAGGGAATTTATTTATTATTGCACTGCATATATTTTTAGGGAATATTAGAATATGTTCACCTATTTTTGGAGGCCTCTGGTTCTTGGATACTGCTGATAATAGAAGAATGGCTCTCTCATATCATCTAGCATCAGATTATTTTTGGTGTCCTCAGTGGAAACCCACAAGCCCTGCAAACACACAAGCAGAAATTCATTGTGAGAACAATGTACTGCGTTGTGTATATATTCACAAGTATGTTAAAACATTAATGTAGCCACCTTTAGTACATTTTTATTTTCTTAGCTTGGTGCTCCATAAGAATTAGAATCTATTTGTACATTGAGTATTCAGAACGCATGCTGCTGCATGTCGGCATGGAGATCTGAGGAGGGAGTTCTGCCACCGAGCCTTTCTGCTCCCTTAATGAGCTCCCCAGCCCTTCAAAGACTGCTGAGGAAATCCAGGTCCTCAGAGGGCTCTGCATAATTCTCAGTGGTTTTTTTGTACATGGGCCCAGCTGCCTATCAACTGGTGCTGTGTGTGTAGAACACACGTAGATTAGCTTTTAGTTTCTATACCTCTGTTTTGATAATTGCACCCTGATAGAGTATTACTCTGATTTTATAAACTTGCCTGTTGCACAAATATGATGTGCCCGCCAAAAAGGCAAAGGAATACTAGGATGTATTAGGCAAGACAGTCCTAGCAGGGACTACCTACAAATGCAGAGGTACACGGGATACAGAAGTAGGGGGATTGTAGTGCAAAGCACTGTTGAGGCCTCATCTGAAGTACTGTGTACAATTCTGGTCCTGTATATTAAAAACCAAAGCAGGTATGGATAAAGGATAACATCATGATTAGGTAAATGGAGACCCCCATTCTTTTGTAAGAAGAGCCTGGATCTTGGCTAGTTCCATCTAGTACAAGAAAAGTTGCATGTGGACAGAACCACCCATCACAAAAGTTTCTTCACAGATGTATCCTAAAGGGAAAAAATCCATTTAGGCTAAAAAACAGTATTGGTGTGCACGAAATAGGCATAAACTGCTACTGGAATTCTAGTTGGAAATTTCTAATCATGCATGAAGGGTCTGAAACAGCCTTCAAATATGAGTAACAGGGACAAGAAACATCTTTCAAAGAAAAACAAGCATGGTTAAATCACAAGAAACTTGATAACTCTGTCCTTTTTGATACTAAATAGAAAATAAGGGACTCCTTGATGTACGGTATTATATTATCTCTAAGAAATACCAGACATTCCCAGACATGTGTTTGTTCTCATCAGAGAGGGAAGTGGAGAACAAGAGCTAGTTCGCTGTACTTTAAATTCAGCCTCCTACTGTTTTCAGTTGTGGCCATTCGGAATGAGAAGGGTTAGGCATAGAAGCATAACCCAGCCTACAACCAGCCCACCCCTAGTTAAGAGTTTGATACTCCTCTGTATCTGACCACGTGGTTAACTGATATGGCTAAAACAGAATTATTCTTTTACCAGATTACTTTTCATCTGCATCAACTTCAACTACCTATTTAATTCATCACAATTTAGGTACGGCCAGATAAAAAAAAGCTGTGAATGTGGACTGCATTTTACCACATACCAAAGTACTTTTCAGTGACTGCCTGAAAATGTATACAGCTACCAAGAACAGAAAATGAAACTGTGACAGACATGTGGTTTTTGAGCTGAAGGTTCCCTTTCCTCTGGGAGCTATTCAATATCACAGATAGATTTGAAACATAACTTCTGTAACAGTGTGCTCTGATAACGAAACCTCGGTTTAAGGCTGGAAAAGATCATAGCTGCAAAGGTTGCATCTGAAAGACCGAGCTGTTACTTCTTTGCTGCATGCAGATAACAAAAAGTGTCCACAGACACAATTTTGTATGCTTATCTAACGATCACTGATCAGCAAAAAAACTTGCAAGATGTGAATTACAAAGGACAGGCAAATATCTAAAATTACATGGGGAGCCATCATCCTTTCCACACTTTTCTGTTAGTTCCCCTAGCTTGGTAGCATCGCTCCCAAATAGATTTTGCCTCAGCCTTGTAGTTCTCACACGTGCTCTAGTCTAAGGCACCAAGCTAAGAATTCCTGGCTCAGAAGAATATCAGAGTACATGATGATCAAACAGATAATAAATGTGCATCTCAAACACTTAATAACACATACACTAGAATTACTGCCCATGGAGAATGAGCAGTACACTTCCAGCAGAGTTTCCCCCTAGGCCACCAACCCTGCTTTTAGTCTATGCGTAGTCTGACCACACCAACTATCAATCCCCTATCAGGGGCTATAGGTTAGTTTGAACACGTGAATCACAGAATAACTCATCTGTTCTGATAATTTATGCCTTGTCTAATCTCAGTGACACCTAAAAACCAAAACCAAGCACCACATGCATGGTTTTATAACGCAAGATCTTACACGACAGATGTCGCAAAATGTTTCAAATGTTATCTGAGACAGTTTGTGCTTTTTTAAACTTGAAGATCAATGCTATCAAGCTGTTTCCCCACACATGCAAACAATAACAAGGTTAAAATAATATTAGATCTGTCTTAATTTCAAAACAATCCTCCAAAATGAAGTGAAGGCTGATGAAGTGATTAATCCATTGACTTAAAGCACTGAAATTTACACCGTTGCACCAGCATAAATGGAAAATCTCTGGAAAGGAAGGCCGCAGATAAAATATGATACTACAGGTGATAACAGTTAACTCTTTGGATTCAGAAGCTGTGTGAGAATCAGGCCTTCAAAAATTCAAGGCCTTGTCTTCACGCAGATCACAGCTACGCTTTGCAACAAATTCTTGAATCAGTTGACCTTTGCAAAAATGAAATGGGAGGCTTGTTTTTGAAAACTGATTGTATCAATCTTGCTTGCCTTTGTTCAGTGGAAGGTCAGGAATCAAAGCAATAAAATCAGGAAAAACCGGTAGGTTTTCACACCACTGAAAGTAATTTGTGAGATGTTGCAAGACTAATAGTGTGAAATTAAGACACAAAATTAGTATGTCTAAAAATGAGGATGGATATACTGGAATATTCTTATTTCTCCTTACCTCTTCCAGACTGTTAAAATTAGCCAAGGCAGGTCTGTTCTTAGTCCTTACATCTAGTAATGGCAAGATAGCAGAGATCTTTCTTACTCCAAAAGCCTAAACTCTAGGAGACAGCTCTTACAGTATGGCAAACATACTCGTGACCATGAAAACTCTTATGGACTACTAGAAGAGCAATAGAGAGCAATTTTTTGTTACTCCTTTAAAATACAGCAGCATGTCTCCTTATTTTGTGTTAAAACTTTTTTATTATTATTTTAGCAGAATTTTCCCAGCTCCTAGATGCTTTGGTGCTAGCTAGCAGCCTATTTACCTTAACTTCAGACTTTTAACAGCATGCCGTCATCAGGCCACTAAACACACCAAGACAATCACACCAAGTCCAACTGCCCTCACCAGCCTGCAACCACCTTCCTTCAAAATCCTCCTCTGCAATCCCTCCTACCTCCCTCCCCAGGCTTTAGCTGCCAGCATCCAAGATGAGCACTAACACACCACAGCTGTATAGCTTTGTGAAAACAGGCAAGTGGTGAGAAAATTCTCACCTGGGGCCTCTGCAGCTTCTGCCCCTGGGTGGGGAGCTGGGTGTAGGATCAGGCCCCTGCCCCTTGCCTGAGAGCTCTGGCTGATTTCAGCCTTGCAGGTCACAGCCTCACCTTGCTACTTTGTCTTGACTTTCAGCCTGCCTCTTCACTATAGACTTGACTGCTAATTACCAGACTGTTGACCAAACTCTATAACCATCACTGGACCCGCTCAGCTTTTCTTGTTTGGGTGCTGTAGAACTGCACCCTGGTGGGTCACGTCATTGCCCCTGCCTGCCTTGCTGTTGCCCCTACCTCCTAGCTTGCCTAATTAAGGTCTGTATTTAACTTTCATGCACTGAAGATGCTCAGTCATTTTACAGAGTTATAATGTACGATTAAGCGATATATTTAGCATATATTTCTCAAGTTGTGCTGTTCATAATGATCTTTGCTAATAAAATCAAAGCAGTATCTCCCTCAGCTGCTCTCAAGACAGTCCAAGGTGATGATCGTAATTCTCCTGTACATAAAAGCCGAAAAAGGCAGAATAAACCTGATAAATGAGAATTTTTGTACTTTGAAGGCAGTTCGAAGACACTGTCCTCGTATTTCAAAAGCTCTATAAATTGCTGTTAACAGGGTCAAATGCAGCACTGAACACAAATCTGTCAGGAATGAATTAAGATAGTACTCAGAGAGCAAACACAGATGACAGGATCCTGCTTCAGTTAGCCAGGTTTTAACTCCACGAGAGGTTCTTACTTAAGTAGTAAGGTGGTAAAGCCTTTGCCCAATGGCTAGGAATTGAGTGAACTGTGTTAATTCACAATAATAAAGAATGCGTCAGTACCAAGACCATCCATCTTTTCTCCTTTCCACTATGCATAATATAGTTATATGCATCCAGGTCTATATATAAATCAGGATTTTTTTTGAAAAGTGTGCTGTCGGTCTTCACTTATCCTAGAAGTCTTGAATGTTATGTTTTCTCTGTGGATAAAGACTTCCTCCTGACCCTGGGTGGACTTAGGAATGTGTACAGGAACCATGATAGGACTGTTACAAACAAAAAAAATTTATTTTGTCAGTAGTCACCTTGATTGCTCCAATAACCCAGCAGCCACGGATAAGACGACTCTTTCCTACTTTAGACTTCTGTGTGCCTTCATATACAGCCTAAGATTTTATCATTAAGACCACCCAGAGTTGATCCCTGGTGCTGAGCCTCAAATCCTGCAGCAGCAGCAGCCTTCTCTTGCCACACCGCACCATGAAAGACACCATGCACAACTTCAGTAGAAAACATAAATTGAACTTATAGTTCTTCCAGTGACTTCTGGTGGGGGCTTCCTGCCCACCGCCTTTCCCCAGAGCTCTGGATGAGAAGGGGACAGTTTATGCTACTTGTTTACCTGTTTTCCCCCATCACTATGCGCCTGAAGAGCTCTTCTCTCTCGCTTGTGGAGTGCTCCATCTCATAGCAATCACCGTTCCCCCTACTTTATTCACACGATGTGTCACGGCCACTTTGTTAAGCTGAGCTTGACTGACATTCTTTGCAGCAGTAGATGGAAAGTGAATTATAAGGATATTACTTTTGGTTTATAGCTTAAGCTTCCAACCTTACCAGCCTGAGTTGGGAGCCTAGTTTTTCTGCTTACCATGTACTAAGGGAGGAGACAGATTTCAGATCAGGACCCTGTCTGTCTCCTCTGGCTTGGCATGAGAGTTAAACTATTCAACAATGTGAAACCCTCTCTGTCAGATGTTTTGACAGCAAATGAGTATCACAGTGTAGGCACTTTTGTAAGAAGCTGAACATAAGGCATTACATGTTGCTGAAAACAAAACTCAGCGAGTCTGCTTCATTAATGTGTTTTTATTGTTTACATATGAAAAACTCACATCATCACGTCTATTCCAAATGGAGCACAAGAAGCAAAAGCATCACATGGTTATTAAGAACTGCACTCACACCATGTTTTAGAATACAAAGATTTATTGTTGTGATTGTAATCCAATTTAATCTCTTTAATGCACCAGCAAATAACTTCCATATCTCGTGAAGGATCTTGAAGACTATTCTATATTTCATGCAGAGTTACTATACCTAAAATAATCTCCTCCGAGACACAGACTGACTTGTTGAGCAGTACGTATGTACTCTCGCTAACTGTGCCATAGCTGTTGATGAGACAAACTACAAAGACGGTAGCTTTAATAAGCATTACCCTACTTCAAAATTTCCGGATCATCATCTTTGATCCTGACAGCAATTTCAGCATATAAATATACACATTCATTAATATTTCCATGTTTTGGGATGGGACCTGAATAAATGATCTATTTATTACATTTACACAGGAAAAATAAATAGAAAATACCAACGTTAAGCAGAATAAAAACCCCCAGCAAATATAACTGTTCTAATGACTGCGTAAGTCTAATACATATTACAATCACAGTTAAATTTCATTTTTCTCAACCCTTAAAAGGAAGAACAGAAATGTTGAAAGTGTCACTGAAGAACTACTTATCTTCTAATGATATAAATAGCGCTGCTGACAATAACATTTAATTGAATTATTAACTAGGTGTTGACTAATTAACTAGGGCTTTGTAAGCATGAAGCACTCTGAATAGCTATTATTATTGTACTGCTTGTAACTAAATATCTTTGCTAGCACATGTGTATGCAGTATGCTGCTGCAGTCTCTGGGAGCCGATATCCCAATTATGCCATTGCCACTCGCTGCTCATAAAATGCACAAAGTCATACGCAATGTTATTTCCCTCACAGAACTGTAAGAAAGATAAATGACACCCAATTACTAGCTGAGAACATGGCATCAGATCCAGTTGTTTGATTCCCCCAGTAGGTAACTGTGTATATTCCCGTGTTAGTGAATATTTATTTTATCCAATTTCTTTTAAGTCTATATGGAAATTGAGACCTTCATACAGCAATAATAGCATGAAATGGAATACTTTGATGGCTCTCTGTTCTTACGACCTGTTTGATATGGACCAAAGCCCAAACGGCTGAAGTCAACAGAAGACTGACTAGAGTAGACTGTTGGGAAGAATAGAAAGTGTTGAGATCTCATTTCAAAAAGAAATACTTTAATTTGATATCCAGGAAACAAACGTACATAAACAGTTCAGAAATATAATTTTAGAACTAAGACATATTGGGGCTTATTTTTGCCCTCTTAAGGTAAGCCTTGAGAATAATTCTTGGCTTCTGGTTTTCCTCAAAGGACAACCCAGTTTTATTTAATTCACTAGATCTGCATGAGAATAATATTTCAGAATATCATTGGAATTAAAGAGGTTTCATTGGATAAGCTGCTTTTCATACATATTATAGGGTATTGGCACATTTATCTGGATATGACTATCTGTTGTATCACTAGTACAGTATTTAAATTTCCTGACAATGTTTAACTTCAAAAATTAATTCCAAGATACTGTCTCCTTTTGAAGTCCAAGTAAGTTCTGTATTCAGTTCCTGTACAATATAAAAGAATAGACTATATTATTACTTATCACCAATGTCAGCTCAACTTAGTTCCATTAGCCTGGGAACTACTTGGAACAGATTCAGGACAAAAGTAAAGCACCCACGTGTACTGTTACTCATATCATGTACTTTAATTCCGTCAGGGAAATCAGTTACGATCATCTGTTTTTTACCTAATAGTTACAGCACCAGGATTAAAAAGCATTATTGAGAGATGCAGCTTTAGGCAAAGTAGGATAAAGCCAGCAAAACTGAGGCCGTAAGATCTTCACCAAGTAAGCGAGAGTCAAAGTGGACTTTTTGGTAGCCACCATTTACTGACTGCCTTCACAGCCTCCTCCTGCAGCTGTCTCCAGGCTCACCCTCCACCTGTTGTGTGTGCATGAACAGGGAGGGAGGGAGGGAGGGAGGGAGCTGCCCTAGCAGCCAGCGGACAATAGCGGAAGACTGGAGCCCGCCCGCGGTCACCTTCCTGCTGCATGCAGTGTACATCTTTGCAAGGCTGTGGGCCTTTCCTTTTTTTGTTCTCGCTCACAGGTCGGCAAAAAACACAGGCTCGGTCACAGAACTACAGATCCTAAGTGCTCACAATGATTTATGATTACAGGCAATTAAAAAATGCCTACCTTTGATAACTTGCTTAATAACTCACATTTCCATTACTCATGTCCACATATTTCCAGTTTTAATTTGTCCAGCTCAGACTTCCATCCTTTCCTTATCCTGCCTGCTATACTAGAGGCCCTTATGGTAGCAGGAATTTGTTCATATGGGTAGTAATAGACATTAATACTGCTCTTAATCTTCTGCTTAAACAGGCTAACTACAGCGAGCTCCTCCAGTGTAAATCAGAAACCTCAGTAATGAAACCTTATTATGAACTCCTGGGGGGAATAAAACTCATCATTTCAGTGAGAGTTTCACCTTACTGATTTTATTCAGACAGAATTTCACTCCCCGTCTTTTAATCTAATGAGAGGGATTAAGGGTTGCAATGCCACATCTGATACACAGAGGCAATAATAAACAGTAGTGATCAGGATTTTGCCCTGTTTACATCCTTGTGGTGGGCACAGAGCATAGCACACATAGTCAGAGCAGAAGTAAGTTGGGCCTTTTTTCTGGGATGCAGGGGTCCTTTACTAAGGACATACATATCACTCTGGATATAGAACCCCTCTGAGCATTATTAATAATATTTTGGGATTGGCGTCCTGTCGATTTCAGCCAGGTTGCTTTGAAACATGTAGTTTTACAAAGTAATACTGGGATTTTTCCAGAAACCAAAAACTGGCACTGCAGAGTTTTCTTCGTTGGTAACAGTTGACAAAGACTCCTCTTTCAGAGACTACTTATCACACTAACTGCAGTAGAAAAGGAGCCAGTATATTCTGTGAATGCTAACAAGCAAAAGCAGATATAAAGTCTCTTTGGTGTGTTTCAACAAACTAAAGAACAAAAAATTTTTTTCATTCATTTTTCAAATCAGCTCAATGCAGTATCATCAAAAAGCACTTTTCCCCATGGTTAAGACACAGCCCGCCACATGATTCTATGACCTCTGGTCATGGCGTAACCTGAAGAAAGCCTACACCACCACCTTCTAAGCTCTAGCTTGAAGAAAGCTACCAAGCTAATATAATTGAAACCTACCCTAAAGTGATGGGTCAGCAGATTGAGGTTATGGGGAAAAACCTTTTCTTTGGAGCACCAATTTCTAAACTAAGGGTTTGACATGCACGTCTATCACAAAGAAAATCTCTGTTGGAAATCCAAGTATACACTGAGCTAGCAGTAAAGCAGAAAACACAAAACAAAACCCTATCATACTTAAAAAAAAACTGGAAAAGAAGGATACTTGATATTTAGATGGTAAAATCTCCCAGCTTCCCCACATAAAACTCTATTTTTATGACACACATTGTTCCACAAAAGATGTTTTTAATATTGTAATTAGCAATACTCTTGGTTTGTATAGTTGGGTTACAATGCCATTTAATATATGACAATACCTGCTCAAATAAGATAATGCTGCTCTTTAAGCATATCATACTTGCTATCTTGCTGAAACATAACTTCTATTGTCACGTTGTGCTAAAACATCACTTTTAAGCAGAAGGGAAAAACTCACCAAGAAACAAAGTGGATTGTAAAGTGCAAAGTCAGATGTCACATCTCTTTTTCTCCTTATAACAAAAATATACCTCAGTATTTTCTGTGGACTTCTGGCATGCATATTACTGAGAAAGTACATACTATGGCTTTAGCTTCAAGTATATCCATTATATTGAACATCATTTGCCTAAACAGATGGAAATCTAATGCTACTTTAGATGCCTCAAATAGTTTATATATTGTACACCTTTGACTAAATTTTCAGCTGAGTCCCTTCCACCTCTCCCTTTCCGCAAGTCCCTGCTGGCCCTAGAGAACTGGAATACTATTGGCATGAAACGTGTTAAGTAACATGCTAATTTATGGAAAGACAGGACTCATTCTGCCAGCACAGAAAGTCCTGGGCCCTAACACAGGTACAATACACCAAGCAGGTTTCTTAGTGCATTAAATCATATCTAATTGATCCTTCCAAGTAAGTATCTAAGAAACAGATTTGAACTGGTTCTCCAAAACAGGTGTTTTTCTCCTTTCTAGTCCTTTGAATAACAAAATCTTCCATTAAAAAGCTGTATCCTTAGAATTTTTTTGAGAAAGAAATATGCATTGTATTAATCCCTGTACTTCATAATCCCAGAGAGGGGGAGGTGTTCAGTAGACAACACTGGTCAAGCTTGCCTGGAACTTTATTTCCTGTTTGAGATACTATACGAAAAAACATGGCCTGTTCAGAGCATCTTCAGAGGAAATCAAACAGAATGTTCAGAGGCATGAAAAATGACCTATGAAGAAAGAATGGAAAAAATTACTTATTTCAAACAAGTCAATTAAAAAAAAGTCATAGTCTCATAATGTAAGAGATAGGAGTCCACAAATGAAATCAGTTTCTAAGTCCAAAATAAAAAGGAGATGAACTTTCCCAAAGCTGGTGGTTAACCTGTGGATCTTATTGGCCCCAGATGCTATAAATTAAACAAAAAAATTACCTAAAAGAATATGCACCAGTTATTGCCAGTCGAATCCAGTAAGAGTCTTCTAATATTTCTAAAGGGATAATCTGCTCTCTAGGTTCAGTGGGTAAGACAAGAACAGATTTGTATTTAATCACGAAAGAGCCCCCCAGTTTTAACTTTACAAAAATATTTTTTTAAAGTTTGAGAATAAGAAGCATTGCGGTGCATTGTCTGGAAAGATCAGAGGTCTTCAAGAGTCAGGAGTGCTGCAGGTTTACAAGAACCTGCCTGGAAGATCGTACAGTGTTAGATGTTGTCTTGAATGTTTCCCTTTCGGCAACCATCTGGTACAATAATGCTTGAATTGTTTAAGGATTGTCCCAAATTGTAGCTATTTAATTTAACAAGGCAGTACATTTAGCCAGGTATTTACTGTATTAACTGGCCATTAGTCAGGCAAATCGTCGGTGAACAATGTAGAGCTCCAGAGTGTTTTTTAGTGTGTTCAGTGACTAAAGAGGGGTTTAAGAAGGACCTGGCATTACAAACACATCTGTTAGAGCCACCTACCCATCTCTAAAGAGACAGAACTAAACTACATTTGTGTCCTTTTGCTTATAAGGTACAAGTTTCAATCTTTTGTTCCATATATGCTAGAAATCCCTCTTCCAAATTAAAGAATTTTTTTTCAAGGATTCACACCTGTCCTTAAAAACTGAAAAAAAATTTTCTACATATCACAAGACATGCTGTAAAATCGCAGTAATCATTCAGTGTTTCCTAATAATTGTTGCATTGTCATTTAGCTAGCAAAAGAAGCAAAGAAATAGGCGTTTTGCCAGAAACAAAGAACGTACGACAAAGTTTACTTTTATGTTGTTTTTACCTGGTTTTAGTCAAGAACCTACTTTGCACTCCCTAAATCTTGGGCTATAAAGCACTACACCACCAATATTAATGAAGGCCAAACAACGCTGTATCTAACAAGGGCAAAAGAGAGAGCATTTTTTTGTAGTCCCATCTTCTGCTGGCAGTTTTCCACCCTAACAGGGAAGTTAAGACACAGGAGTGGCTCTGTTAACAAGTAACATAGTGGATCAGTGGCCCATCTTTAGGGTGAAACAGTGCTGAGGACCTAGCACTCATACCATATGCAAATCAGGGTGTTTAATTTCATACTAGCTTTAATTTGCTGCCACAGCCTGAATGCCCTTGAAGGACTAGAATGTATTTGCTGTATTGCTACCTTATGCTTTTCAGTTCAGTCTTATCCAAAGGAAGTATTCCGTTCATATGCTCTGTAACTGCTTGGTTATGTGAGCCAAAACAACATTTAAGCAGGTGAGATCAGAAGATTCCATTCAAAAACCACATTTCTAGTCTAAACTAAAACCATAACATGAGCAGCATGTTTTCTGGTTTTGATTCCCTTTCTGGGTCTTTGATCCTTACCGCTATCCTGCCTTCGGAGCGGTCTCATTCCAGTACTGCACTTAAACACGGATGGATGAGGAAGAAAAATGCATCTAGCCTGTTTATTATAATTTACTTGCATATAATTAACACTAGCAACAATATGAATTGTTCCAAAGATAACTTTGAGAGAGTAATGCTACTAGCGAGACTGAACGCAGCTAGCCGGAGGACGGACAGCTGAAGAATCTTCCCTACACTAATTTGCTACGCCACCCGTTGCTGTATTTCATTCATAAGGTTTGTGTTTGCAGTATCGCATTCCAGCCCACAACATTACTTAGCCTTTTTTGTAAGATTAGAAAGAGGGGGGGAAATAATCCAACCAGATCTACTACCTGGCTCAACACCTGGGGCCTGTTTAACCGAAGCGCAAGGGTTCCCTCGCGTTCCCGCCCGGGGCGCCGCCAGCAGCCCCACGCCCGCAGGCCCGCACGGCGGGCTGGCCCCGGGCCGGCGGCCTCCGCCGGCCTCCGCCGAGCTCCCGCAGCACCGCGTCCCCAACAGAGGGCCTGTCAGGCCTCCAGCAGTAAAACCCTGCCTGCAAGGACCGCATCAAATCCTGTTGCTGATAACTAAATTCCATTCAATCTAGTC
>VZTV01040653.1:2453-13535 GCA_013400875.1 Anhinga rufa | reverse complement strand
CCATGTTAGAAAAAGAAACAACATCTTGATGTTATATTGACTTCTTAAGTGGCTTTTCAAAGGAACGAGTTTCTTTAGGACAGTTGGTGGAAATTGTATACAGCTTGGCTGACGAGCAAGCAATTCTGCACAGCCTTACAGGGATAAGCGGGAAACTAGAGCTGGAAATATTTGGCCTTTTTGATAGAGTAGGTTTACTGGGCTGCTGTAGCAATACTTTCTGAAAAGTTCCATTTTGACAACCATTTGTCTACTTACTAAGAGAAAGGATTAGACAATAAAATAATGACAGTATTCTCTAAATATCTGAACATAGACAAGTCCTAAGAGAGCATCACTGACTTTTTTAGAGAACACAACAATGACCTTTCCCTGGAAGGAATAGTGAGGCCTATGGAGCCACAAGATCGGACTGGAAAAGTTGGAGGACAGGTTTTCTGTTTGTTCAATGCTTTCATTATTTTCTGTCTCTCTTTTCCTCTCTGTTTTTTTTTTTCCCCCTCTATTTAGACCACAAACTCTCCTGAGCAGGGAGTGCCTTGCATGTTCCCAGGTTTGCTGGGAATTCCAAGGACCGCTGTAATGCAAGTATGTAAAGCAACATTTGGTCCATGTTACTGCAAGAAGAGATTGAAAATGAAAAGGAAGACATTAGGCTGGGGAGAACATCAACAAGCATCAGATGAAGTTATCATCCAGGGTGGTTGTTAGCCAAGTTGCTGCAAGCCTTGTTGGAGTCTGCCTTATGAAATACCAGTTCCAGCAAAGTCAGAACCTGCCTGTGAACGCAGAGGGGCTGGAAATGAGAAAGCTTTTAACCATCAGTGAGATGAGCTTCTGGAAGTGCTTCAGTGCTAGAAGTGCTCCTCTTACTAGGATTCACTGAAGCACACAGACTTTTTTTAAGGTAAAGTTTTTTTCAGACTATGATAAGATCATGTGTTATGTACCTGCAGTAAAAAGGGACCGGGCACAGTGTCCAAAGAGGTCCTATCCATTGTTCTTACCACATTCGGCATATTTCAGTAAGAAACAAAATATTTCTAAGCAATAAAGCTCTAGTTTAAGTTTAGAATAAAACTTGAGTTCAGCTCCTTTATTCAAATCTATCCCAAACGGAGGGAGCTTAACTGTTGCATATTGAACCCGCTGGAAGTGTACTATAGCAGTGTAATTTGTTTCCTTTCATTCTCTGCAGACTAAGATTCCTAAACTATAACAAGTGAATAGGATAATTTCTTTAAAATGCCTTTTCTTCCTTCTCTCTTTATATTGCCTTTGGCAAATTTAAGCCTTCAAAGACAGCTACAGTTTCTTAACAGTTTTCCTGACAGTTTGCACTACCAAAGTAAGATTTTAATTGAGCACGCCAGCATCCAAATATGATACCCTGTGCAGCTGACTGATTAAGTTTTAACTACTCTGGATACATCAGGAAAAGTATACACACTGGTAATACGTGGGTATTTTTCATTTAGGTCTTTACTTTTCTTTGCCCGATGTACCTCATCTGTTCTACTGTGATAAATTGGAAGAAGGTAAATGGACATCCTAAACCTAGACAGTGAGTTTCATGCTGGTCAAAACAAGATTTCATTTTTTTTTTTCCACAGTCCCAAGGATTGGAATCAGCCAAAAAAACCCCACTATAGCTAAAGATCTTTCTATTAAAGAAGCCATTTTTATTAAAAATTGGAAGAGGACAAGTTTTGCAGATCAGACTGCTTATAGCTATAATGAGATTTGTTTAATTTAGAGGAGGATCTTGGAACTGAATCTCGTGTATCAAATACAAAGACATGGAGTCAGATTCTTTTCCAAATTATCGCAATGTTGCTGTTCCAGTTTGCTGATCTTACCCACCCAGCAAGTTCACTAGTCTGGGCTGTCTCTCTCTCCTGAAAGTTTTCATGAGAATTGTTGAAAGGTTTCATTTTTGTTCTACTGTGGAATGAAAATCAAGTGTCAAAATTGTGACACCTGGGGCTTTAGGGTTCTCTTTTCCCTTTAATAGAAGGAGACTTCTGTTTTTAGTCTGCCTCCACGTATTAAAATGGCTTCTCAATTCAAATTGCCATTACTGAGAGGAAGGCGACTGTAGTTTGGGTATCAGTTCCCTGGGACCTTCAACCTGCCTGGCAAGGAAACATCTTCAGGTAGGCTTTACCTCATTTAAATGCCATTATTCCAAGGACTTGCTCAATCTATGTACCCTGAAGTGGGAGAGACACCACAGAGAATGGAAAGATGGATGGCAGGCTTGGATGAATGCCCTGGTTAGATTCTCTATATTAGATTGTCATGCTTTTCCTGGCCCAGATGCTAACATCTAACACATTTTTAATACTATTGCCTGTTGAGATCCTATTAGAAAATGATTCAGAGTCTGGAAAGTTAGGGGGGAAAAAAAAAGTTAATTCCCTAGAAATAATACAGTCATTATGTGTACACACAATTCAATATGTAACTTGGGTTTTTTATAGCCTCCCTACCATCCTGTACACCAGCTTTTTAAAATTGCAGTCACATTCATTATAAAGTAAATGCCTAATGCAAGTGATTCTCAAAACAGTTTGTAATTTAAATTCCTATTGGAAATAAAAGTAATGACCCGCAATAGCTCATTAGTGGCCTTGCAAACATTCATTATTTCCTTTCTCTTTGTCTTTCTCCTGGTTTTCTCCCCTTGCTAAAAGATGGGGGAGTTTAAAGGTTTAGATTACCTTTAGAACTATCCATCTCTAATGACCCATGAAAATGAACATTCGATTCCTGAATGAGGAAACCATCATTCCCTGGTGTTTTCAAGGGGGTAAGTGTGTTCACCTAGCTATCTATGAGGAATCTAGATAGTCCTGTTAATTTTAAGGAATTATATTATATTTATGCTGAGGAGATATTTTTTTAATTTTTCTAAAATGTCAAATCAAATACTGAGAAGTCCAAGAAGTCCCAGAAAAGACAGTTATAGACACTTGGGATTTTGTTTCTAATGATACCCTGGATGCTGCTATACTACCAAAGGTTTAGCTGGCTCCCCATTGCTTGGAGATGCACAAGGAGAGGGTGCCTGACCTCTCTGTACCCTATGCCAGCTTCCCCTTGCACAACTACCGCCTAAGCATCAAATGGCACTCGGCAGTTGGTGTGCTTCAACTCAACCCATCTCCACTGGCGTCTCTGTCAGATGAAGAAGACTTAGCATCTGCCGTGCAGATGATCCTTGGATTGCTGGTGAAAATGACGCAGGAGAGAGACAACATGGGGTTGCACTGAGATTCTGTGTTACTTAGTCCCAGGAGCAGGACTTTATTAACACCGCTTGCTCTGGAATGGTGTTATCCTTAAAGATATTCTCATCCTTAAAAATATGCTGCCTTGTTCACTTGTCTCTTCTATTGCCCTGAAGTTCTCAGTCCCTCAACACCACCCTGCTTGTCTCCTTTATGGTGGCTCATGCGACAGCATTTGCTGTTGGTGCAGAAATGCAAAACTGCTCCCTCCACCAAAGCTCTAGCATCAGGAATTCTGTGGGATTAAACCTCCTGCAACCCACATGGCTCGAGCATGCTCTGTTGTAGTATATCCTCAGAGGAAAAATGAGCACAAAAAATGTTATTTATACTTAGCTTCTCTCTACCCCAGTGATTTTCCTCCTCATTAGCAATTGAGACTTGGTGATTGTCTGTATACTGATGATTGCTGGTAGGGGCAGGCCTTAATGCAAACCTCTTTAAAATATAAAATAAAAGATTGCTTGCCTGTAGAAGTCTCTCATAAGTGCTTACCAGAAGTTAAGTTTCACTGACTACTTTCTGTGTATGCAAAGGGATTATTTTGGCAACGTATGCACAAAACAAAACCTGGTAACATGCTTAAAAGCATTACCTATTGTTGGAATTTGGGTTATTCAGTACAGTAATTAGATCACACCCAATAATTCTGTAAAAGTTGATTTTTCCATCCTAAGGTCAATTCACTTTTATTGAATTGCTTCAAGCAGGGTTCTCCAAAGCACAATGCTCCTCTGTGAGCCACCAGCCACCAGCACCATGGCTGTTACCTAGTTTGCTGATGCTTACATTAGGTCATCTAAGAATCAGGTTTGACTGAGTTTGGACAAAACTAGCTCATCTGACCTATGTTGAATTTCTTTTAAAAGAAACTAGCCAAGGAATGCTCTTTCTCAGTCCTCTCATCTGCTTTCTTGTCTAAACTCTGAGACCACTTCTCTCTGATGGGGTTATACTGGAAGCATCTTCTTCCCTCTGTGCTGGAAGGCTGCTGCTCTCAGCCTGGTGTTAAGTCTACCTCTCAACAGAGAGAAACAAAAGCTCAGTCCCCAGTTTCTCATAACTTGCATGCACTCAGTTGTGTGGGTTTTTTTAAGTTTTAGCTCTATTATTCAGATCTACTTAACACACCCATTGGCTTGCTTCCTTCTCATTTAGTGTGTACTCTGGTGTGTCAGTCGTTTAGCTTTGCCCATCAGGTTCATGTCAGATGTGATGCTAACTGCCTATTCCAAATTCCACTTTAAAACAATATCATTCTCACTTTGTTCACTATAAACTGACTACACAGTACCACCTGCTGATGGACCGGCATCACAAACCTGGCTGTTATTACTGCTTTTTTCAAAGGCAGAGTTGCCTGTGACAGCCTTGCTTCTTAGGAAGGGGCCCTATGTAAGAGGTAGGAATGCTCTCGTGTTCGTGCAGTGCTTTAGACTCTGTCATCTGCTACCACTTAGCAAAAGGATAATGCTGTGTCAGAAGGAGACTTGTGCTTTAGAAGAAAGAGTGAATAGTCTCCATTTTTCAGAGCCTAAAAGGGCAGAAAAAAATTAGAGCATAAGCCAGCAGGCCGAAGGCTATTCTGATTTACATCAGAATCTGTATAGGCCCTGTATGGCTTACAAAGACTAGTAATCATCTACATCTACTTCTGTCACCCATCCCAAAGTTCAGGAATGAAGTATCTGAATATCAGGGTCATTATATTTCATTAGTCTTCATTAACATGAGAGCTGATCTTGGTCTGATCTCCTGTTTCAAAAGCTTTTACCACTCAAGCACTAAAACCCCGCATCCTTCCCAAAATTCAGGAAATAAACTTGCATAATGTCAAGTTAGGAAGCAGGCTTGTGCTTCTACCATATAAGCAATACAGTCAAATATTGATTATAGTTTTTCAGTTGTTGATTCTGAATCCATCACTCATCCCAGGAAAGTTCCAGTAACTTCTGGCCCAATAAAAGCTTGCAGAATCTGCCCCTTTCTAGGGAACAAAATCAGTGTAATCGCAGCCAGATAACTGTCAAAGAGAGACAGTGCAAAGCCAAGAAAAAGAGGCAACAGAGCCAGAATTTGGTATTTTGCAAATCCAGATTCTCATCTCCTTCAATTATCTTTAGGGCAATTAAGAGCAGTTTATCCTGTGTCCAATAAAATATTGCCACTTTCAAGAACTTCCTTTCTTCCCAATTTGCATGGGTTTCTCTTTTTTTTTTCTTTTTTCCTTTTTCTTCTTTTAAGATGTGAAACAGTCTGGTGCATGAGTTTTGGTTTAGGAAGGCTTGCTTTTTTTCATTTCATCAGGACAGAGTTACATTTGTTCAGCATCTGCACAGGACAACATCTGGAGCCTCAGGAAATTCAGCTGTGTATGACGCTTAAATGAAATTACTTTTTCATGCACTTCAGAAGAGTATCAAGAGCATCTCTCTGACCAAACAGGGCCTTTTGTTCTCCTCCAGCAAGTGTTTCCCATTAAAAATGTCATCTCCCTTACAAATTGCTTCATTGCCTTTGCAGCTGGGGTTATTGTTTTCATGGTTTTGTACTTGTGTGATTCTCTAAGGGAGCAGAAAGCTAGTGGAAGTGGGGCTTGGTTTCTTCTCTATTTGCCCTGTGTGTGCAGTGCTTTGATTTCCCACCTTTGGGGTGGAGTGCCTTATATTTCCCTCTTTACCCTCTGGATTCACACAGCATGTAGGCTGCCCATGCAAGGCTGCCAGCTTCTTTTTTTTGCAGCACAGGCAGCAGCACAGGCAGTGGCATGTGCCTGCAGCGGCTGCGGCGTTGGGCTGTCCATGCTCCCATTGAACTGCTGAACTGCTCTCTGACCTTCTCATCTCAGGTCTCTTAGGGCTGTTGTGTTTGCACAGGGATGAAGGGTGAGAGCAAGGAAAAAGCAGAGAGAAATGTCCATTTAAAGCTGGAATATGAAGGATGGTTTTTAAATGAGACAAATCTGCTTCTTTTGTAAGAAATGCAAGGTTTGGTATTTTCTCCAGTTATTCTTCCTGAGGAGAGTATGCACGGCAGTCCGGTCTGCAAGAAACCTAAACGACCCTCAAGGACTCAGGAAGTTTGCTGTGACTTTTCATGAAAAGTCTGACCAGAAATAAAACTAGCAGATAAGAGAAGGAGCTGGAGTAGTTTAAAGAGAGACAGCAGCACCCTACAGTCCTGTGATTCTGTGACTCTCTACCTACTGCAGCAGGCTCTAATAGTGCAGAGTATGTGCACTTGCTTACAATAGCGAGCAACCCTGCAATAAACCTCACCGAGCAGCATAGAACCGAAGGGGTTATAACATTTCAGTGGAGAACTGCTTAGAAAATGTCAAAACTTAAAAAAAATTTTGCAGGGAGGATACCACTTAAATCCCAAACATAAAAACCTCTTTGTTTTTTTTCCTCACCTCTCACTTTTCAACAAGGATTGCCTCCTTTGTGCATTTTGAAAAACATATTTCTTTTTCCCCCACTTGAAGAGAGATACATGCCAAAATCTTAAAATCACAGAATATTTCAGGTTGGAAGAGACCTCTAGAGGTCAAGTAGACCAATTCTTGCTCAAAGCATGGTCAGCTTTGAAGTCTAATTTCAAATGGCAAGTTATAAATAATCTAGAGGCTACATCTCACTTGCATAAGTGTTCACTGCACGGTAACACACCATCTGCTTAACCTGATATCTCTTTTTTTTTTGTAGGTGACTACAAATTACTCCTTAATAATTTCACCAACCATATAAACTTGCCGGGTAATCAATTTATACAGGCTTATTGCCCACTTTCACAGTTCTAGTGCTAGTCCCACAGTATTTGCAGTTTTTCTTAAAGTGTTGATTCCTGGAGTCATGTATTTTCCTGGGAATGCAGGTTTTCAGTTTTTCAGATGGCAGGAGCTACAGAGAAACGTTGAAAGGCTCATACCTAAAGCATCATAAATGAGAATGTATCCCCCCAAATTTATAATTCTTCACAAATCTCATTGCTATTCAGACATTCTAATGTTTAGAGCTTCAGCTTGTAATTCCAATTTATCCTTCATTTTAAAAAAATATAGGAATAGTTGCAAATCAGGAGGCTTTTTTTTTTCTGTTTTGATGAGTGGTTTCTTAATGGGCTGGCTTTCTAGGCTTGTTTCTCTATTTCATCTGGGACACCAGCAGCCATTTAGCTCACAAACCACAACAGTTACTTTGGCCGTCTCAGGCACAACTGATTTTACCATGTCACCTCTCCTCCTCCTCCCAACCCACTTCCACCCAATGAAAAAATTCCTCTGTGTTAAATATAGCACCAGCCAGCCCTCCTGTGTGGCAGCTCCATTTCAGGCTGTAGCAGAAACATTGGGCACCACACTGTGGAAAATAAGTATGTAGCAGTTGTAAATATACACATATATTTATATATATAAAATGGTGCTAGAACCCACAGTCTATAATTTGTGGGTGACCTTTAACTACATGAGGATAAATGGTTACAAACGAGGACCTCTGGTTTGGCTGTTGTAACCTGTTTTCTTATTCCTGTTAGTAAATCAAAAAACATGTACATCCATGGGTTTGTTTTTTTTTTTTTTTAGCATAACATTTGGCTTAGATTTAAGCTGGGATAACTGAACAAAGTGGAAAACCAAACAAATAAATATGATTATCCTGCAGTGTTTCGTTTCATGGAATCACGTTCTGAAATAAGCAAAGCGTATGGGATACTTTAAGGTCTGTAAGACAGGCATGTGCTATTGCCATAATGAAATCTACTCCCTGAATTAGGTTTTTGTGCTATTAGAAGCTTTTTCTTCTGTTTATTTTGCTACAAGATTGCATTTTTGCTGGAGCCAAGCAGGATGTTAAACTTTGGTGTTCAGATGCCCTTGTGTGATGAGTGTGGCAACACAAAGCCCTCTTCTTGAAGCACCAACTATGATCAGAGGGTAAGCTCACTCTCCAAGATCCTGGGTGTTCCAGGAGGTTTGGTTCTGAAATGCACCAGTAAGGATTATTTGTGATGGGGATGTGCACAGCAGTTCAGGAATGGGATGGAAACAAATACTTTCGTTATGGGTAGATTATTAAATAGCTGTTGGGTGATGGTGACTCCCTGAGAGCAACACATAGGGAAAACTGGAAGGAGATGTAGCACTCAAAAGATATAAACTGTGTTCCCAGTCCCAATAGCTAATTTTTCCCTATCCCTAAATGTGTATATAAGAGCTTTCTTCATTCTATATGTTCATCACAACACAGAGAAATAAGTTTTATCAGGTTTTCCATGACATTAAGGAGTCATCAACCCTCTGGGCTCTTAATTTCTCCACCTTCATTTCAGTAGGTTAATTTCTCTGTGTCAGTCTCTGATTGCTACAGAGCTGTGGTCCATCTGCCTTTTGCTTTGAAGCTGAAATATTCTTGTCACAACAGAGAATAGATGTTGGGCTTCATGAATTTGTCAACTTATTACCCATTTGTTTCAAGATTTTCCTGAACAGAGGGAGGAAAATGAAAAATGTCAACCAAAAGTAAAAACCGTGCTAGCCCATCTGTATGTGGATTTCCTTTCTTTCATCTCTCTTTCAGCCGTTCTTCATCTCCATCTCCACTAAACCTCATTTTAAATCTCTGCTTCATCATCTGGGCTATACCATACACACTCGATCTCAAGGTCAGCTGTTTATTTCCTGTTTCCTTAGAGTACTTGCCCCAGTCAAATCCCTGCCACATTTTATCTCCCTCTTACCAGTCTGACATTTAAGGCTCTGTGGTTTGCTCCTATAAGCTCAGGAATGCTCAGGAATTGCACAGGTCTCCTGACCCTACATGTATGCAGCTAACAGATTTCATAGGCTTCTCAATTCCAGGTGCTGCTCAGCACCTATCCATCTTTTCTGCCTTCCCTCTTACAAAGCAAGTTCTTCTTCAGGGTTTCTTCACCAGAGTGATAGCCCTGCCCAGAGCTTGGTGGCTGCATTGAGCCCTTCAGCTAGCTACAGCATCTGGAAGAAGACTGAATTTATCAGCTCAGTTTCCCTATAAAGACAGTAAGGATCAAGAAAGAAGAATAAAAGTAACTACATGTCCCATGGTCAAATTAGCCTTACACAGGAACCCTGGTTTGGTGGATACCCATGAGTCTGGCACCTCTTTTAGTGCCTGAAAGACTGGAAACCTTATTTGAGAAAGTGTGTTCCTGAGAGGTAACTTCACAGGGGAAAAGAAGGAAAGCACTGCTGGCATTTTAGAAGAAGGGGTGCATAGGGAGCTAGACAGGATTGATAATGACAATAGGATTTTAATTTGTTTACAGCTATATAAAAAATTGTAAACAGTGCAAACAGAGCCAGTAAAGCTTTTGGGAAAAAAACAGCCACAAGCAGTGGTGTTTTCTGAGATGCCTAGAAACATGAGTCTTAGAGTTTTTACTCTTGAGAAGAAACAAGCCTAAGGGGCTAGGTTTGAGTTCCTTTGGGCCCAGAGGGGAGATATCATGCTTGGAAAAAACCTGGAGCGCAGCGCTGGGATCAGAAGCAAGGCTCAGGCAGAAAAAGCTCCACAGCAAGGACCTGTGATACACTCCAGATCACACTGTGTTAGTGCTGCCCTTAGTGTGGGTTACTGTTCTGCCTTTCTGTGAATCCTCATGTAGTGCAATAAACCTATGGGCTCTTTACACAGCTCTGATACAGAAATTAATCTTCGCAAATAGTTTCCTTGTCTGTACACTCCCCAGTCTCACTTCATCTCCCGTGCAGGTTTAAGGAACTGTGCAGGTCCACAGCCTCCTGAAATATTTCCTGTCAGTATTTTCCTTGTTCTTACAGTGAGCTTCCTGATGGTTTATCCTTCTGGTTATCAGAGCGATATAATATCTGAGTGTTCCTCATGATAAAAAAAAAAAAAAGGTCAGCAAAAGCAACCTTGGGATATCTCTGGTTCTTGTCTTCTTTATGACTAAAAAGATCTCTTTCCTTCAGATGTGGAGGGATGCTGTGAATGTCATCCTGCTTATGATGGAAAAGGGGAATAGTTTTCATTGTTTCCCAAAGGTGCTCTAACTGGATTTGTCTCATTTCCTCTGCAAGTTCATTCCACAGCTGGATCTCTTCAGCCAGGAGACTTTGTCTCTGGTTTTTGCACTTTTTGTTCTGGACTTTGTGATCTGCACTGTCATGGAGAAGAAGTATTACTGCCCAGCCAGTATACAGATGGAGAGGAGGTTTGCAGTGTACCAGGCACTGTACTAATTACTCTGAAGATTAGCTCTGAGGACCTCAGTTAGGAAGAGAGGCAGACTAAGAGCAGGTGGAAGTCGTGGACTGGTTTATTGTGGGTGGAGTCAGGCAAAGGAGCAAGTCACAAGGGAGTCCTTACTTTTGGTTTGTATTTGCCTTGAGATCCTGTGTCTGAATCATGGGCGCAGTACACAGCTCCAATACAGGCACATCTCGGGGTTGCAGGTGCCTTTTCTCTCAGTTATTGAGGTTTTGTCATTGCTATTCTTTTGTTTTTAATATAACTTTCTTGTGCAAGATCCATTATCCTGGCTTTACCTAAATCCTGTTCCCTGAAGAGGTGGGAAATCTCATTTCCAGTAATTCATGGCTGTCTCAGTAAACTCTTAAGAGCTCAACAAGATTAAGGATGACTTTCTGCCCCTACCTCCTGCTTTTCATTCCCTTTTACTAAACCCTACATTCAGGCAGACAAGGTGCTCACGTAGAGCCATTCAGCAGAGGATGGGGCACAGATGTTCAACTTCAACCCTCTGAGACCTACACTGATCTTCTTTG